>SMLS01068425.1:0-21455 GCA_004785975.1 Popillia japonica
AAAGTTGACATTTTGACACGGCTAACTTCACTTAAAAATGCGATTTTATAGCCTAGCGTGTTAAAAAGGCCACTTTTAAAACTTGTGTTGATAGTTTGTCAAAAATGATAAGAGAAAATTCCAGTTGTGTCAAAACGTATTCATGAACTGTCAGCTTTTGGTCAATGAAGTTTCATTATATTTTATAGTAAAAATTGTGTTTGTAGAAAAAATATTGTACGATACACGCGTTAAAAATGCTATTTTACATCCACTTTTAACACTTGTATCGTAAATAACTATTCTGTGACAAGTTGACATTTTATCCCTCTTGACAGGTTACAAAATGTCACTTTCTATGAAATATGTCAAAATGACAGTTGTTAAATGTGCATTGTACGGTTTCGTAAGTTTTCCGCGATTTAGCTGGCAATAGTTTTAACTTTTTTCTTTTAACATTTATCAAATGTTTCCATGTACGTAGAATCCGCTTGCTGCTTTCAAGGCGTTAATACCTACATGTAATTTGAGTCACGAAGAAACTATCCAAGCTATTTCGTAGAAGTCAAAGCTGTGCGTTGGTAGGTTGTTAGTTGTCCGACATCATGGATTATTTCAAACTGATAATCATTTATTTTATTTAATTAGCTTATAATAATCTATATACATTTCACTTCAGGACTACCACAAAAGAACCGAAAAATGGAAGACCAGAAAAGTACACTTGCAGTAGCACTCACAATCGTCGAATATTTGGAGGTTCAATGCTCACTGGTTTCAGTCTTCAATCCTAAAACTAAGCTCCAAATGTAGTGAAGTCTCCTGTTAAGATGTCTTCTGCTGTGGTGAGGTCTTTGTGTTAAACAGCGATTACAAGGTCATCCACATATCCGAGTTGTGGTCGGACTGCCAGTTGTTCTAGCACAGGTGTCGAGCAACTAAGTGTTATATAACAGACACCAGCACAAGGTAGGAATCTGTCAACTACGGCCACAGACGATCGCTTTTTATGACTTACCTAGATAGGCAACTAGTAATACTAGGTAGGAATATTGTGTACAGCTCCAACCGTGAGTGTGCAAGAAACTATTTTATTTGAGCGGCAAATTTGAACATAGCACAACTACTATATTTCTAAATCTTTATTGCATTTTCAAACATATTGGTTTAATTATGAAAAAATACTATTGGTAATCTATCTTTCATATTGCTGTTTATTGTATACGGTACAAACATGTCTACATATTTATTTAAATATATTTATTGGTATCACTACATGTATAATTTGATTTTCGTTACAACTAATGAAGTTGAAGCTGAAGAATAAAATAAAATTATATTGTAAAGGTTTTGATCTTATTCGAATTATAGTATTGTAATTGACTTATAAAAGTGGAAAAAATATCAGGAAAATAAGATTACCAGACAAAAACAGAATAGGTAAGCATCGTTTACGTAATTTCTTGGATCCAGTTATAAAGCAATCAGGTTCAAAGTGACGATGACAGACAACCTATGCGTTGCATATCTTCTGTTTAGTTAATAAAGGAAATCGAGGATGCTTTATCCTTTCCAGCCAAACATTAAAATCATCGTCTTCTTTCAGTGGAAAACGATGCCTTATCGATACCGCATCGTCACATTTAGGCACACAGCACTTCTTTAGAACCATGATTCCCTGTGTAATAAACTTTCCAATAAAAAGAACTTAAGTGAAATGTTATCATAACCGTAAGTAATCGATTTGCTTCACACCGAATATATAATTGTTTTTCACGTTTATTTACACTGTACACTACTGTAACCCTTGGTGACACTGGTGACATTACTATACCACACTATACTAAATTGTACTAAATGCTATAATAAAAACACAAAACCGGGGTAACCACCCGTAACCGAGGTCGACGCCGTCGGTCGGTAATATAGACAATTTTTTATCAATGCGTCCAGCTCCACTTGCGGTTGTGCAGTACCATATATGGTACCATGTACCGCATGTACCATGTGTATATTGTTACATATCTTGTGGACTTACCGCCTTGCGAATAAGGAAGTGCACTACAAGGCAGATTAAAAACGTCAGAAATACCGTTCGAAATGTAAACGTTATGTCTCTGACATTAAGGAACACATTTAAAGAACATAGAATACGTGCAAGAATACCGGCTAAAGGCCCGTTACTCACTAGAAAATATCGAATTTGCAGACTGCAATTTGCGAGAGATTGACATTCTGTTCACAAACAAGTTTAGGTTTTGCCTGTTCTTATCAAATAGACGTCTGCCAGTTTACATACGAGATGGTGAGCGCTTCAGTCCGTACAACTTCGGGAAAATATAACATTTCGAAGGTGGTTCGATTATCATATGGGGAAGTGTGTCTTTCGAGACCAAGACGGAATTGTTGGTTATTTATAATGGCACTATGATAGCATATAGGTGTTATACAGTGGGTTGATTTAGAATCGACTCAAACCACAGTATAACCAGTATGGACATTTGACCAATTTTCATTGCATCGGTTTTTGTGCGCAGAAGCGAATAGTTCATCTTAACAGTATGGCGGATTGTTTATGTTTTGTGTTTTGAGAAGAATTTAACGCTCATAATTATTTATCGTGCTGTTTGATAAAGAAGTGTTCGGTGTATGTTATACTATTTTTGTTTATATATGCATATAGTGTAGTGCGTAACGTCTATATAGTATAGGAATAAGTGTAATCAGCTGTGTACTTTTCGTAATTTGGTTTGTTTTATGTATCTTATTACTAAACCTTTTTAGCTTCAATATGCATGTAATAACATACTTTTAATATTACAACTTTTGCGTTTATCTTCCGTTAATCCTTCCAATTAAATTAAATAAATAATTATATTGTATAAACAAGGGTATTATTCACAGGTGGTAGCATTTAGTTACTTTTATATATCACTACGATGAAGTTAGATACAGAATAAAGTGTTGTTCAGAAGACGGTGTGTATTTTATTCCGACCTACTCTGGAAATAAAAGTAAGCCGGCGAGGGTTACATTTCCTTTTTACAATTCAACGTTACTTTTTCAATTATCAAAATAATTAGCATTTTCCCGGTTTCGCATACATTCAATTTTATTGATTTGGTCATCCTGTTAAGATGCCCCTAACTTCACTGTATACTTAGAGGCTATTCAAAAATATACATAAAAGATCAAAGGTGCCGACACAAATGTCCATACTGGTTATACTGTGCTCAAACTGCCATAAAACTCGATAAAAGTATCCTTTACAGCGATATCCTAATGCGAAGCAGTAATGATATGGTCAACTATATGTAAATTACTATTTATAGATGCAACATATTTTTGTATCAAATCGAGTTTCATATGCAGGTACATACACAATTATGCTTAATGCAAGGGATCATTTATATATTCCTAAATTGATAATTTTGTAATGCGATCTTATCATGTTTTGAAATAAATAAATATGGTTAAATCGCTATTGCTTACATTTTCACCATATTTCTAAGTATTAATGTAATTAAAAGTTGTATGAGGAAGGATTTTTGTATAATTTGAGTTTCATATGCAACCACACAATTAAATTTAATTCAAGGGATCATTTATATATATTCTTAAATCGCTAATTCGTTAATGCGATTTTAACATACATATACATAGTTAAATCACAAGCGCATACAATTTCTCTATATTTCGAAGTATTTATGCCATTAAAGAATTGTATGAGTAAGGATTTTCGTATTGTTTGAGTTTCATATGAAACTACACAATAAAATTGTATTAATTTGACTGTCTTTTTGTTTATCTTCCTTATTTGAAATAAATTATTATTTGTTTACTGTTAATTAATACTAGAATAAAATCAGGCTTTTTTAACGAAACTAAGTTGAACATAGATTCCTGTCTAATAACTGCTTTGATAAATAATTCTTATACATACATACTATACATAATTTTGAAAAAATAAAAAATGGACGATTCCATAATTTTTGCAGTGTATTTTTGAAGTATACAAGCATTTTATTACCAATGTTTTTATTATGTATATTGCACACATAAATTTTTGAGAAATTTAAATATAAAACAAAAATTTCAACTTTTATTTTATTAGTAATAAATAATGAGAAAAACATTAGAAAACTGTATCAGTTAAAAAAAAGCATAAATGCTGCAAAGGCTTCTAGAAAATCGGGTCAGTAATTATTCGCAGAATAAATAAATTCATAAATTTATTCCTCGTCATCAGCTTCTAAATTAATATGGCTACCAAATTTTCCATATAAATGCGATTTTAGTTCGTCCATTAAATCTTTTACTTTACCAGCTTGAGATTTTAGATCACTAATTTCATTTTCTGTACTTTTCTTTGCATCTTCTAGACATTGCTATAATAATGCTATCAATTAATACACTTATTTCAAGAAATTTATTAACTTACTTCAGTCGTATCTTTATTCTGATATATAAATACCTCTCCGACTAAATAAGGTATGTTTTCATCATCATCTAGTAAAGCGATTTCTTCACATGCTTCTTCTAAATTCTTTAAATCATTCTAATCGAAAGAAATTGTATGAGTATTTATTAAATATCGATTGTAGATATAGAAAATACCTCTTTATTTTTGGTTTCTTCTTTTAAATCCTCCCATTTCGCGTTGAGCCGGGCAAATTTGTTGATTTTCTGTTGATCTTCATAGGTTATGTGGACGTCCGAATCCTTAAAAGTACAGGTAGTATACGCTTAAAGTTGATATATTAATGGCTAAGGAATCTTACCGGTTGGAATGTGCCTTTTCCAGACATAGTTTTAAATAGTTTTAATGCTATGTGAAAAATTTAGCTCAAATTCTAAATAAGGTTATATTCAGTGAAATTAGACAATTATATTTTCTACGGACATTTCAGTGATTTACTTACAATTAGTAGGTAACCTGTTTTACCAGCGAGGCAATGTTTCCAATAGTTATACTACTTGCTAAAAGATGGCAGGATGATGAACTTTGATTGATTGCCCAGAACTTTGATTATACATATACAGCGTTAGTAAAAAGTCCCGGAACGGTCGAATAACTTTGTTATTTGAAAATTATGATTTCTGAAATTTGGTATGGGGGTATAGTTAATATAAATGCATTTTATGCAATACAGTTTATATTTCTTTCACTTCCGGTTTAATCGGCAATACGTCCAACTTTTTTTTTTTAAAGGGAACGCCCAGATTTTTTTAACACTTTTGAATGCAAAATAAAAAACTACGTTCAGGAAGTATTAAGATGTTTATTTTTATTCACAAGAAAACAGTTAAAAAATTAAAAAGGTGTCCTAATACAGAAAAATCAAGATACCTGTCTATGCAGGTTGCGATTACAATAATTGTTCAAAATGCTCTCCATTTACAATTTGACAAAAATGTAAACGGTCAGTAAAATTTCTTATTGAATTTTGTATTTGTTCTGGAGTGATGCGATTGGCTTCTTGAACTATTCTTTCTTCCAATTGTTCAAGATTATGGGGACGATTTTTGTACACTTGATATTTCGTGACCCCAAAAGAAAAAATCTAATGGCGAGAGATCTGGCGAACGTGCTGGCCATTCGATTGCTCCTCTACGTCCGATCCAACGTTCCGGAAAAATTTCATTCAAATAATCGCGGATATTATGGGCAAAATGGGCGGGAGCTCCACCTTGTCGAAACCAAAAATGTGCATTAGGGTGATCACCTATGTTTGCATTTGGAAAGAGGGCCGCAAGTGCTGGAACAACCTCATTTCGCAATAAATTTAGGTAGACGTTGCCAGTTAAATTTCCTCTTATAAAAAATGGTTCTATGATGTTGTTTCCAACAAGACCAGCCCAGACATTCACCTTTTGAGGACGCCTGTGCATCGACTTCTTCAATCCAATGCGGATTTTCAATTGACCAGTAGCGACAATTATGTCTGTTCACAGTGCCGTTGAGACAAAACGTTGCCTCATCTGAAAAAATGATGTGATCTAAAACATTAGGCTGCTGCTCGATCAATTCCGTCATTGTTTCGCAAAAATGTAGTCTACGATCTGGATCATCTTCAGTTAACTCATGGACGGGATACATTTTATAGGTTTTCATTCTTGCTGATTTAAGAATCTTATGAGCAGGCTTTTGAGAGATCTCATGAATTTGACCTAATTCTGTTGTGGACACGTGATGATTTTCTTCCACTGCAAGTAACACATTCAAACTAGTTTCTTCATCTGTTGCTGTTAATGGACGTCCCCTTCTAGGTCAATCCTTCACCTGACGAAAGACTTCAAACTTTTGAATTGTTTGGCATACCGTACTTTTACTAATGTGACGATCCGGATAAACAGTATTAAACAAAATACGAACCTATTATTGCATAAAATGCATTTATATTAACTATACCCCCATACCAAATTTCAGAAATCATAATTTTCAAATAACAAAGTTATTCGACCGTTCCGGGACTTTTTACTAACGCTGTATAAGTATAATCAAAGGTCCAGAAAACTGTTAAATTGGATTTTAATGTTTTACCTAGCAAGTACAGGATACAAAAATCGCAATACTTGTGTCTTTGAAGGATGTAATCGGTCTAATTGTAAGACAATTCTAATATGATCTCAAATATGCTAAAAAGAAGAGCTTTTGAAGGAAACAAAATTAAACTCGTTTTAATACATAATACATTTATTACAATATAGTTGTATTAGGTACACAAAAATTTACAAATAATTTATTATTATATATTAATAAAATGGTGACTATTCTCCGTGTCGTCTCAACGAAACAACGGACCCTTCGATTATATAATAGTATCATTAATTATTGTTATTACAACTTACATAATATTTGATCATCATGCAGAAAAATAAAGTTATAACTTTGGAATACGTTCAGATTAATAATTTCTATATCAATACTCTCTGAGCAATCATCATTACTGTACGTCAATGACCCTGCCGCTCTGTCTAAAAAATTAAACATCTCGATTACAGACCCCTATCACAATCCGTATATTTTATCGATTAAGAATTAACACAAAAGAAACAAGAATGTAACAAAACTAAAAAATGAAAATCCATTTTCTCCTGCAACTGTTTAATGTTAGATTACATTACATTATTAATTATGAATAAATTGTGTTACAGATTATAATAACACATTTATCGTAATATATCATAATACATATTAATATATTATAATATGTTTGATATGTTGGCAACATCGAACACTAGAACGTAGTCACTACTTTGCTACATCTTTATTATTATATTTTTTTTGTAATAATTTTCTGTTGATGAGAACACTTAATTTTAGTTATGGCTTCTAGGAAACTAGGAACTAGTAATAATGTTACGTAAACGTACAAGCCTAAATGTTATTATTGTTATGGAATATTTATATTTAATTAATTAAATTTATAATACTGTACATATCTCATTACAATATTTGTTTCGGATGCGCTCTATAATCATTTACACAGAAAGGATACCGTATATTCTTCATACACTAATCTCGGATTTAAATTAGGATTGTTTTTGGAAATGGTAAGTATTTAGAAATTTTTAATTTTACTTAATTAATTACCACAAGTATTAAAAAATATGAATAATTATTAAATATGTTCTATGTTCTGTAATACCTCTTTGTTTTTTTTCTTAGTGAATGAAAAATATCACTAACTTAACACAGTGGTATTTTTAACAAACGCTCAATGCTCACAATCATACATTATGTAAATAATATAAAATAAAAAATAAATAACTTATAATATAAACATCGTACTGTTTCTTTTTTATTTTGTTTTCGCTAATAAAATCTGTACAAATTATTAAACAGACTAATTCGAAATATCGTAGTACATATACAATAATAATAACTATTATCATGAAATGCATTTGGTACAATCGCATTAGAGATTAATATATATTTTTGTATAAGTAATCGCATATAATTTTCTTTAACTTCGTCTATTGAATTTATATTTTCAAAAAATATCTTGTATTAGGTGGTGGAAATAATTTTGAGCAAAGGAAATGTTGAATGTTTATCGTTTTAATTAGAATTTTATGCTATTACAATCTGCAGTATAAGAAGTAACTATGACAGATGCACAGCCAACTAAAGACACTAAACGGAGAGAGTAACTAAACCTAGTAATCTGGCAAAGGAATTTGGGGTGGTTAAGTTTTTGAACGATTGAATCATCATAAATTGTTTTGGAATGGTTAACTCTTTAATGCTTTCTCGTAGAATATCTTACCACAACGTGAGACGATTTGAGCTAATTATTTTTCCTTGCTGGAAATTTTAACACGTTTCTGTAAATTACTTTTTTCGAAAATTTCAGAGGGGACTAAAATTATTGGTTAAGACGGAAAATTGAAAAAAGAGTGGATTCCGCATATATGATGAAGACCAATACTTTAGAATGTGTAATTGTGAGGTTTCCAGACAAAGCCAATTTATCATTGTTGTGAAAGAAAGAGAACAAGTTTGCGGTCCCAAAATGAGGTACTTAGGATGCATCCCGGAAATAGCGTTGCCTTCTAATCTATACATAGTACCAATTACTACTGAGTTTCAAGAACAAAGTATTGACTCACTTTCTTTTAAATTGATTTTACTACTACTTTAAAAGATGCAAAAAATCTTGGAGACCACCAGAAACGATAGTTTATGATATAATCTCTAGATTTTCTTTATCTTGAAGGAAGAGTAGATTGGTTTGGATCTCCCCCTCCGAGTCTATTATGGCCAGTCTTGAACAAAGTATTTAGCCAGTAGTTTGGATTTTCCCTCAGGCGTGAAGATGAGGCCGTTTGGGCCATTCAGGCCAGCCATAGAGTTATTTTTTTGCCGGGTAAGTTTCAACGTCTTTAGCAAAGTATACATTTTTAGAATATATTTGTTGAATAGATACTTTACGGTAGCGATAGCTTTAGCGTTTTACGGTCTCTATTACTACTCTTTCAAAATTTGCAGATGCTATTTTTTTCAGTTTCAGCTTGTTCCAGTTGGATAGACTAGATCTATACAATTTAGCTTATATCTAACGGTAAAATTAAAACAAGTATAAGATATACTCATCTCTTCCGAAATTCTGGTTAGTTACGACTCTAAACTGTTCTTGCTACTTCGAATATTTTGTGACTTAATACCTCCGATCCTGAAGAAGATATTGAATGTGAAAATAGCTGGTAATTCCAAGTGGGTAGAGACTTTTATAGTTCTCTACATAATAGCTACATATGTAATTTTAACTGCTGCGTTGTACGCAATCATGTTTTGAGCATTATAGAGTTAAACAGCAAAAAAGATATTCAAATCTAATAAGTGCTAACTAACACTGCATACACTTTACAACAAGCAATAAATTGTGCCAGAAACCTAATTTATTATAATTTTTTCATATTTCAATGTCTGAATTAGTGCGCTTAAAAAGCTAAATCCCAAAATACAAGATATTTTCATGAAATGGTGCCGTTATGTAATCATACGACTACGGAAGATCAGAAGAAAAAGTGTAAGTCGGAGAAAACAGAATTAAAATACTGAAAACGGGTAAATTAATCACAGTAACACAATCAGCATCTTTTGTTTGTTTCTTTTTTTTTTTATTTCGTTCATTGTAATTTAAAGATAAACGTGGCGAAGCAAGCGATATGCGCGTTAGAAAGAATTTTTCCTTTTCTGATGTCGAAATTATTTTGAATGATTAGTTATTAAATTAGTAGCTGTCGCTGTACTGGTATTTCGGTGGCGTTGTAGTCGTTCACTTGCATTTGCGGGCCCTGCGCCTGAATCTACGCATGCGCAGGTCCCATTCGCCTTTCCATTCATGGGCGATAGAGTGCTGAGTTACTCCAATTATACCCGGAAGCTTAGCTGTCGGTGAATCATCCTTCTCACGTCCTAAGAATAAGTAAGCCCTGGAAATAATAAGAAAAGTTTTTTAAGACTTAGCATAAATGAAGGTTTGCAGTTTTTTGGTTCAATTCATGGTTGCCAGTATTATAGAACCAGTTGCTTAAGTTCACTTTATAGACATTTATATGTAGTAGGGCAAGAAATTTTGATTTTAATATGTTCTACTTGCAACTTTAACAAGCAAGGGTGTCTTTGGGACTGTTATATCTTGGATTTATCGCCAAATTTTTTGATGAAACTTGCAAAATTAAATAAAGGCCACTATGCGTTATTAATATGGCAGACCTTTTATAATTAAATTAAAAAAAACAAAGTCTCAACATAGCTTACTCACCTACTGAGTTTCATAAATTTACAATTTATGATCACTCATATTGGCACATTATTGTAGATAATAAAATTAAACTTCAGATTAAATGATCATAATTTTGTAGCGTGAATAAATCGAAAAGAGCTGCAATGTAAGTAGTATCTTGCATTTTATGTTCGATGCAAGTGCTGAAGAAAATAAATCAACAAAGAAGTCAATTACATTTAGTTTATGAAGTTATGCTGCGCGAAATAATTTAATCCGTTCACGAATCCTAGTTCTTTCAACTCACGTTCGAAATATAACGTGATTTTCATGTGATCGAAGAAGTTCTTCTTGCAAAACACCACCTAAGAATCTGGATTCATCCTGCACGTTTCTCTGTTGGATGTAATAAATCTGAATAAGACAACTTCTGAACGAGAAAGATGGGACGATATTAAAACTTCATTTTACTGCGCTTTACCGCTGCTGGACTACATAATGCGGCAAGCGGAGACTTTTACTGCACTAATTTAACGAGTTCGGAGAGATGATGCACCGCCACATGAATTATGAATTGTGAAAACGTAATACTTACTTATTGGCCTTGATTTTCGGACATTTACAAGCCAAGTCAACTGCGGGTATAACGAGAGTCATTGTGCCTTTTCTTATTCGTGAATCTCTTGCCTTTTTGTAGATAGTTTCTACTTTCATCATGTATTTTACCCATCCTTTGGTGTATTCGTCCTCTGGTTCGTCTAGGCGTTTGATGACTCTTGCCATTATTGCTGCAAATAAAGATCAAAGGTTAATATCTCCGAAACGAATTACACATAATCTAGAAATACAATTATGCAACTGCTACAATAATATTAACATCTCAAGATGGATGATCTTCATTTAAATTTCAAATTTTTCGCTGCCAAACGCGAGATATATCCGATAAGGAGGTACAAGTCTTACAAGCTCCGGCCTATTATCTTCGATTTCATCGCTAAGAGCGTTCGGTGTTCGTGCGGTAATTACTCATTTCACTCACTTGACCGCGACAATACAATTGGCCGGCGCTTACGCAGACTATACCTACCCGTCCATGGCATGCTACGCATGTATCAATAATTCATCATAAATCTTCTTCGGATCCGTCGAGCTTTCGCTACAGCATCAGCATGTGTACCCGACCCATCATGCTAATGACCTTAAATACAATCAAATTCTCGTCTAACCCGTGTAATTGATGATGTATTTTTATTCAAATTATACGCGAGGGCTACTTAATGTGAGGTATGAGACATCATCTCTAACGCTTGTATAATCTCTGCACTAAATTATCTGATTTCGTGCTTTCTTTTTTTTTTAATATGGGTGTGTAAACGTTGGTGCATTTCCTCTTTTTGTTTGGGTGGTGATTATAATTCTTTTTGTAGATCTACTACGTACCTACAGTATTAAAAAAGTAGAGAAATTTACTTGGTGAATCCTATTATCTGAAGTAATGATACACTAATTTTGTAGTAAAGTTTGGTTGGTTATTCATTGCTGATAAAACAATTTGTCTAATGCATTTGCTAATTTTGTCGGTTTTGAAAGAGTGACTGGTGGTAGATTTCAAGCGTCAGCATCAAATGCTGATTTATTAAATAAATTCCCAACGGTTAAATTAATAAGTGCTCAAATGTGTCAAACTGTATCCTTAAACCTATATATCATGAATCTGCTCTTGATGTATGGAAATCCTGTTTTCCTGTTGGGTAATTTTTACTTGGATTGGCATCGATACATTTGATGCTGAAGAGGAATGCAAATCGGAATACAAAACCGGATTTTGGACCATAATGGTGTTCTAGACAGTGATTTCCGATTTGAGTGGGCCTTATACGTTTTGCAGAATCTCCAACGGATAATGTACTGAGATGAATAAAGGAGGGCAGGCCTAAGAAGTTCTAGAAGGTTCTCGGATCTTTTGGCTCTTTTCAGGCTCTGACTGGTTTGTTCACATACATAGATGGTTGTACAGGTTTTCTATTTGTACGTATTAGTTGTCTACAAACTTTGAGTTACCGTATGTGGTACGCTACATCTATGATTGTTCTCAAGAATTTGTACTGGAGAACTTTGGGGAATTCGAAGCTACTACACACGCTATGAACTAATCTTAATTTCTAGAGAGTTTAGACAAGATGGCAAGCAGTTTCTTGTGAAGATTCAGGAAACTTGATTTGTAGAGGTGTGACATCTACTTGCAGAATACGCAGATATTTAACTTTCTAATAGTACGACAAAACTGTACCGCAAATAAAGATAATTACTATAGAAAACTTACGTCTTAAAGGAAACCTAATCTAGTCAAAAAAGTGTGACTCTTCAAGCAGCATTGGCGGTTTGTCATGTACATTTCCAGACAAAACCTAAGAGCGCCGGTATTTAAATCAATCGTATCATGTCATATTCATTTATGTAACGGTTGTAGATGACTAGATAAAATGGAACTATTCACAGCCGTCAAACATGGAAAGTGTGGTCTAGGAGGGAAGGGATAATGTGGAGTTAGGAATTGGTAAATTACAGACAGAATAAACCCGAACGGACAATTATGAGTCACCACGATTCCCGGAACTTGAGAATGATGCCGGATATACCCTCTAGAAAATATGGCCGTCTTTGTTATTGTTGTGCGTTAGAGGTTAGAGTATCAATGTTTGTAATAATTTGTCAGATAATTAAAACCCTTTTTTAAATTTATTTTGAACTTTACGCAATAGCGGAATCTTTACGTAGATAATCTATTTGTTTTTTGAACATTTTTATTATTTAACGTTCGTGTGGACATCTGTTAAATAGACTTGGAACTTACTTTGAGTATGCGCGTATGATTAGAATCATAGAATTTTTTTGGGACAAATACAGTGAAATTCGTGCCAAACATATTCAAGTCATGGTGGAGTCTATTCAAGGTCATCTAAATCATTACCTGCAAGAACAAATGATTTGCCGTTATTGCCCTTTCCAGTTTATTCTGTGCTTATAGTAGGCAGATATTCCTCATAACTGTGCGCGGAAAATTTTGCCGTATCGTAAACGATGCATCTTGATTCATACGACACGTCAGCCATCCCCACTATGCGTCAGAACCTCAGAAATCTACTCTTGATGGCAAACGGTATCAAAGGTGTTCCCGATAGCAGATATTCGCTGCAATAGTACTTCCCGCCTCTATTGTAGTTTAGAACCATTTCATTGGTAGAACTTTAAGACGTAATAATTCAATCCGAAATTTGGAAAACTCAATTGCTTCGACGACTTTGGATAAGTTGGGGAAAAGGTTAATGCATTTAAAGATCTGGAGAAATAAGGAGTTTTACTGGAGCTTGCAAATAAACACTATGTTTGCGTTCTTTAGGAGATCAAAAGTATCATCTTCTAAATATCGGATCTGCGACAGGTGCTATATGATTGACTGTTTTTTTTTATAAGTGCCCATGGGCGGGTGACCCCGTACGGCTGCTCGGGCAAATAGTCCTATTGTGCCATATCGTTTAGGCCTTCCATCCCAGTTGCACCCGTGAGAAAAAGTGTGCGAGCTGGTCGAGAGTTAGTTTCTCTTGTTTGGGTTCGTCCAATCTCGCGACCCCAAAGTAGCTCCGTCTCTCCACGTTCCAAGCAGGGCAGTCGGAAAGGAGATGCGCGGGAGTTTCCTCCACGTCTCCGCAGCTTCTACACTGGGGACAGTTTACTAAGCCTCTGCGAAACAGGTGTTTGTTCAGTGTGCAGTGCCCAGTCAGGATGCCTGTTGGCATCCTTAGCGTAGGCCTGCTCATGGAGACAGCTTTACGGAGCCTATTCTGGTACGGAAGAACACCCGGGATTTTACAGTGTCTCATTCCAGTGAGTTCTCTCCAGTGGGACCGGTGTCTGGCAGCCAGCTGAGTTCTGACGAAGGCCTTGACGCAACCATAGGAACTCCCACACGTCGGTTCCGGACCTATGTATGGTCGCTCACTGGCTGCTGGCTGCTGGAAAACGGAAGGTGAGCGCCCCAGGCCGATGGATTCACCCTGCGACTCCCCATCCTTCCAGATTCCAATGTGATTGACTGTTACTAAAGACAAGCTCTTAAGCATCCCGTTTGTTATAGAATTTGGACCATGAACCTTCTTGTTTTCCTTTATTTCACTGACGGAGAAGTTTTCTTTCGTGCTTGTGGTTCTAAGACGTTCTTTCGTGATAGCTGGTAAAGATTGAATGGATTTTTCAACTTGTCTGCTTTTGTCTTTCTTACGAAACATTATTGGCCAATCAGTTTATTAAATGAGGGTCGGTTGAACCTTTTGCTGTTATTTTGTTGATTTCTTTTGTTAATTTCCGAAAGGAAAGATTATCAATGCTTAGAGATCTTGTACTTCCACAAAGTCATCAAAAGCTGTTTTACTCTGGCTTATGGAAGAGGTTTGGGCAGTTTTCTCGCATTACTTACGGCTGTCTCTGGCCTTTCGTGGTACTTATTAATTTATATCTTCCCTAAAGAAGCATAGGAGCTAGAGTAGTTTGGATTTATAAGTATTTTGATCAAGCACAAGTTTGTTTAAGCCCTAAATTAAAATTGCAATCCGAGGAATCTCATTAGCTCCTACATCCTGATCAATAGGAGAATTATTTCCAGACAGCACTACATCAAAATATGAGGAGATATTTTACAATTAAAAGCAAGCTGAAAAATACAATGCAATAGTTGAAGTAGTGACCTGCAGAAACGTATGATGAAACGATTTCAAGTTTTTTTGACATGTAAATGTTTGCGTCACATATTACAGAGAAATAAATGTAGCTTTCAGATCGCTATTTCTAGAAAGATTATAAAAAAATACTTATAAAAATGATAATTTTTTCTATAGTTGTATAGAATTAACTCTCTAATTCCTTATGTTTAATGATACACCTACGACATAACCTAAATACTCGTAGTACCTACCTATAATCGCTTGATATTACTTTCTCGAAAAAGGCACTCTTTTCAACCTCATTAGTAAATAAGGTAATTCTCAATTAAATGTTAACCGGCTGACATTTTGTATAATTTCAACATTATCTGTATTATGAGCGTGTCGAAAATATAAATTATAGCGCGGTATATAAGGGTAACCATATTTTATGGATAATTTACACTTGGTACGTAAGCGTTGCATTAATTTATTTAAATATAAGAAAATGAATGTGTGTACTTTAGTTGCCGACATAAAACATTAGAAGCAGTAATATTAAACATTAATAACATGAATGTTGTTATTTATAGTCGTTCATAGGTGGAAAAATTGATATCGTGTTGAATATCATTAGTTATTTCTGACAAGAATATTAATTCTTTTAACCACAGTTTGTTCGTGCATTACATTGGTAATTCGATTCGTCTTATCTTGTGTTTCTAAGGTATAATAACAGAGATATAACATATTCTTGTCAATTGTTGGTAACTAATTTATCAATGCTTTCAGATTCTTGTCTAGTTTTTAGATATAAATAATTTATTTAGATCTAGTTTCCTTAGAGTAGGTTTAATTTATTCAGTAAATAGGTTGTCGTATCTAGTACTGTTTTCACTTCCACTTCGGAAGTAAGCTTCTTAGGCTCAACATCATTTTTCTGCCAGATTAAATTATAATTAACTCCACCAAAACTTGTTTTAAGAATTAAAAAAGCAATTCCAATTTATATGTATGTAAATTAACGATCCAATTCTACGGGAAAAATATTTTATGTCAATTCAAGACATTAAGAATCAACAACAATATTTTTATTTAAATGTACGCAATATTTCCTTCAAAGAAATAATTATAGAGCTTTCATAAAAAATCCACATTCCTACATGCATTTCTCGAACATTGTGAGTAATTAGTGGCACCCACGAACAACGGACTGCATGTACGCTGAACGCACATCGACTCACCAAAAAACATTTTACTAATTAAAACGTACAACAGACGCAACATGCTCTTTTCTGGATGTACAAATGGATTAACGTTTTTACTGCACGCAAGTGTTGAATAGTTGTAATTAATTTCGGTTAGGGGAAAAATGTTAAACCATAACAAATTACGGTAATATTTTATACCGCAGGCCGGACAAATTACACACATAGGAACTAGTGATGGATGATACTAACTGGACGTCGGAACAAGCAAGCTGAAAAGTGCTTTTGGTAGAGAATGGAACCGTGATTCGCTTCGGTATGTTTCCGCAATGTAAATGTGTAAAAGCACAGGATTTCTTTGTTTGTAGTGAGTGAAAGGTTTTAGCTATAGAAGAAATATTTCCTGTAATTTAATATATTCACGCAATTTATTATAGTTTGTATGTATTCGCAAGCATGCATGTAAATAATTTTTATGTAGGATATACATATTAAAGACAATCGTTAGTGGCCTTGAACATACACTACGGATTTAAGACAAAAACGTATTACGCCAATGTCAGAAAGCTCTTTCTCAAAGTTTAGGTTATAGAAAATAAAAACGTACTATTCAAGCTATAAGTTCTCTTCATCAAACTATAGCGCAGTAATCACAACGTCGAATTATATAGGTCTGCGACTAAAAAACTGCATAGGATTTTTCAACATTTTCTTATAGATTTTAATATATATGTGTATTATAGATTTTGACATCCCAAAAACAGGAAAAATGTTCAGAAAATTCTATCACATAGGTTTTTATGTGTTTTGCAGTATTTATGTTCATTAGTAATAAACATATGGTTTTTTTAATGTAATAATTGATAAAAAAAAACTTAAATGGAAAAAATTCACAATGTTGTTGATGAAACAATTTGTAAAATCGCTGCAAAAGGATAGAGACTATTTTAAATATCTATGTACAAAATTCCCGAAGCTGTCGGAAGCAAATTTGAAAGAGGGAGTTTTCAGTGGCCCTGACATATGAAACCGACACCCTCTTTGTGGAAAGTATGAATGAGCAGGAAAAAGAAGCTTGGGTATCGTTCAAGGATGTAGTGTGAAAGATTTTGGGATATACTAAGGATCCCGACTAGAAAACTATTGTTCAATGGATGCTAACAGCATACGAAGCTCAAGGCTGCAAGATGAGCTTGAAGGTTCCTTTTTTACACTCCCACATAGACTATTTTCCTGAACGCCTGGGAGTTTACAGTAAAGAACAAGGGGAGCGGTTTCACCAGGATGTCCGTGATATCGAGAGACGGTACCAAGGAAAATGGGATGTCACTATGTTTGCAGACTATTGTTGGATGCTTAAGCGGGAAACTAAAAATGGAAATCGGAAAAGGATTCGGCGAAGTATCGAGATAAAGAAGAAAAGGTTTCATAAAAAACATGAATAAGTATAATATTGTTACTATATGTCTCAAAATAATGTTTTATTGGTTGTAAAAAATATTATGTTTGATAATTTTGCATAAACGAGTGCTTTTACCAACTTTTTGTGTTTGAATTTGCGATAGAAAAAAAATGGACATCACTTCTGAAATCAGCGCATTCTAAAACACATAATTCAGCATGCAGCTGACAAATAATTTT
Source organism: Popillia japonica (assembly GCA_004785975.1). Taxonomy (NCBI): domain Eukaryota; kingdom Metazoa; phylum Arthropoda; class Insecta; order Coleoptera; family Scarabaeidae; genus Popillia; species Popillia japonica. The sequence continues at coordinate 17,761 of SMLS01068425.1, forward strand.
TTTGCAGACCCGTTTTATCGGTATTTGAAAATTGTGTGGATTTACGCCTTTAGAAAAGTGTGAATTGTGTGTCAATTTCTCGAGGAATGTCTTTTTAGTTTTGCATGTAACTTCACAAAGGGCGCCACTAGTGAAACGTCAAGTTCATAACTGATTTATTGTGGAGAATCTTTTAAATTTATAAATTGGCCAAAAAATGAAATTGAAGAATTGAGGAACAGTACTGGACAATTAGTTACAATTTTAGAAATTAGAGAAATAGAGAATTAACACACCAACAATTTGTTGGGAAATAGGTTTCTTTTTTTGCAGATAAATAATAATCATACCACTTTCAGTAAGGAATGACAGATACGCCAAGGACACATACCACACACATACTACACATACTACCCGGAAAAACTTCAAACATGTGCAGAAATATGCAGAACATGCTCATAAAATTAAGACATTCGTAAATATTTCGAAAACCTCAATCAATTGTTTTCGTATTTCAGGACGAAGAGAATTCAATAAAAAATCATGTCTTGTAGCCACAATTCCTTCGCGTTCGAAGAATGGTTAATATGGATACAGAAACAATTTGAACTCTTACACCAGAACATAGAAGGTAGGTATATTAATTTTTCGGGAAAACATTTTTAAAACCAGTAAACTACTCTAAGTTGATTGACTATTTGATTTTATGACTCTATGTGACACTAAAAAGGCCTTTGTCGTATTGTCACCAGAGCAGCTCATGAACAAATTGGAAAAATTACGGCATTTGTAACTCTTTAAAATACTAGCAACTGAATTGTTTCGAATTCGCCGTTCCAGAGTAGTTTGCTGTAGTTGTGTAATATACTTTATGCTATTTGCTCATGATAAATAAATTCGATTAGTTCTTGTTGTAGAGTCACTATTGGGTCAGAAATTAGATAAGAGTTGCCTCAAAAGTTATAATCGAAATGTGGATATGCCACAAGCTGGGGTGGTCATCAAACTAAAAATTGTGCATCGCTTATATCAAAAAGTAATGGGTTCTGAGTGTCACCTTTGCTATTTTAGTGTACTGGGCAAAAAGTGTTGAAGAAACTACACACATCAAGTTACACAAACTCTACGCCTTCCTCTTTTTGGAAAGTATAGCAGGAAGGAAGCTGGATGACCATCTACTCAGCAGCATTAACGAAACACTAACTAAAACGACTGAAAATATTGAAGTTCACTGAACATCTAAACATTTCTCCAGATCTGCATAATAATTGTTTAAACATTACACAATGGTAAACAATTGGCAAACTGGCTCCATAACGGACATAGATAGTTCCACTGTCAGCAGCAAGGAAAGCCTTTGAAGTGAACTAAATATAAAAATATCTTATATGGCATAAATTAAGAAAACTGAACAAATTGCGTGAGAATTTGGGCTTACGGTACGAATGGTAAACACTCAAAAGCGTCATGGTCGTAGGAGCGATCATTCGGAAGAAAATACGTCCCATCCATCTCTGTATTCGAAGAAGCCTGAATAATGGCGTGAGAAAAGTACATAAATTTGCACTGATAGTCTAAAATCTTTCATGTCGTATGAATTAGAGTTTAAATTGGTCTGGTTCAATTAGGATAACGCAGATAAATATTTTTGGTGTGGATTCCAACACATTTTAATTAAAAGAAATTATATGTTAGGTGGTCTCTGTATTGCGCTCTAAAATATCATCTCAAAATTTATCAATTATGTTTTTAAAGTTTAGTTTTTTTTAAGTTTTACCATCTGGACTAGACGACTACGGCAGCCAATAGGATTAAATAGTTAGGAGAGGCAACTGAAAACTGATAAGGGATATAGGACTAACAATAAGTACGATAGAAGGGTGGAGTTCCTATTCACAAGTTTTAATTTTTCAACATTTTTCAGAATTACAGTGCATTGATTGACATTACAGCCTATAACTTGATGTATTGATAAAATTATTATAGGGTTTTAGGCAGGATTTGTAAAGAAAATGAAGTTCGAAATTTCGTAACCTTCATCAACTACAATCTGTAAAATATTATACTTCTAATAAGTACTCAAGGCGAACATCGTATATCGATCGCTACAATTTTTAACGAAACCCACTCTTTGAACAATGCGGGCAACATAAATGCTATTATATTGAAGTTTTTACTACCTTGTTATGTATACTAGTGATAAAATCCTTTTGTCATATTAATCTTTATGAACATGATTATAGATGGCGGTATTTGCAAATTAATACTCCTGCGTACCTGGTGCGTTAGTGTTTATCGACGTCTACGAGAAGATTCTTTTCTCTTACAAATTGAAAAGCTATTGTGATTTTACGACTGGCCAGATACAAAAGGCTTCATGAGCACGGTACAGGAAGATCACTGTATTAATTTATCTTTTTATAAATTATTGGCAGTCGGTTGAAGGAAAGATAAAGCAATAAGGGGAAATATACTTACATGCAGCAATTAGTTTGTATTAAATTGTTGTATGTATTTCACGCTAATTGACTTTGTATTCACTGCTTTAGTTAACTTTTAGCTGTTCAAACGAATTAGCGACTATTTTGTTTTGATTGAAACTACAATTTTAATTTTGGCAATTGTTATAAAAAAAGAAAATGAATAAGGCGTCCCTCGCCTTCGACGGCTAAGACGGCGTGACACGATGCTGACATTAAATGAACAAATTATCAAAGAATTCTTGGGCAATGCTTTCATACTTTTCTCTCTCCAAATTAATAGATATCGGAGGCTTCCATGGCCCGAGTCTCTATTATGAGGGTGTTGACAGTGTCATGGTTGGTAAAATATATACAGTAGAAATAAAACCACCACTTCTTCATCTCAGAATATTGTCGCAAACCAGTCCCACAATGTCAGCAAATTGTTACTTCTTCCTGTGCATTTCTGAGGCGAGAAACTTGAGATTGCTGCGATTACATATCAGACCCTGTGGGCGATGTCAACGTCTGTTGAGTTCAATGTTCTGCAAACGGGAAAAAGGAACAAAAGTGCTGTTGATAGGTAATAAGTTAGTATAAGGAAAAATTATGAATCGGGAGTACGGCGGTGGACCTCATCGAGTGTGATCACCAGTATTGTTAGTGTTGTAATAAATAAATTAGTTAAGTACCGAAGTTGTGGTTTATATTAATCGGATTACCCAACATTTGAGAAGCTAGGCTCTGTTATTTACTTAACTGTTATAATTTGGTACCTGACAAGCGAGCGTTTTCCCCGAGTAAACCCCTCTGTCACAAAAAGGGCGTGACAATATCCTTCGACGAGCCAGTCTGGCACTCATCCGCGAACGAATCAAATCTTCATTTCTAGGAAACTTTTCGCTCTTCATCTAGAACTCTCCCACATATTGTCTGCAGACGATTGGTCCCTATTAGATCGCTAAAAATCGATAAAATTGGATGAAATAAATCATCCAAGTCCTAAGAACCTCAGATCGTGTTAAGGAGAACCTTCCACCATCAAAAATAGTCAAAAACCTCTTCACATCCCCCTTTCCGAGGCAGAAACGTTAGTTTTATCCATAGGTTTAAATTTCTCTGTTGCTCCAAACACTATTCCAAAAGAGGACATTATATCCTTAGTAGAATCATCGGTTCGCACAGTTCCTAAGGAAGATGCAGACGCTATTCGCTTTCAAACTGCCAAACGTTTTTCTGCCGGCAAGCCTCCTC
>ML218655.1:0-36501 GCA_004785975.1 Popillia japonica
ATGTTTATGTTTATGTCCACGAAGCATGTTGATGATAAAATAAGTTTTGGATATTTGAACGGGTCTATAGCAGATACTATCATGGACTTGAGAGCTACCCTCTGATAAACAATATTAATGCTTTTTCATAAATAAATTGGGGATAGAAATTAGTAAAACTAGACTAGAAAATTATGTGGTCCAAAACCGGCATAAATATAGACTACTTTGCGATTACGTAGAGAGACACCAATTTTATTATTAGCTACATTCTATGAATATATTACATGTAATTATTTAATTATTCGAAAAAATTATCTCCACTTCACTTCAATAAACATTACATTAGAGGGATAAATTGCTTTTCACGTGTATAATCTAGTCACTGTTATCATTGTGTGTATATGAATAGGGATATAACTGCACAACCAACGCAGAATTTTATAATCGCCAAGTTACATCCTGTAGTTCTCTGATATAATCTTTTTATTGTGTGCAATTCAATATAGCCGCTAATCCCCGCAGGCTAGTTAATTAGAATATTCATCTCGTATTTGTATCTACCTGTTTAGGTATAATTAAGCTAAGATCCCTGGTCTATTTTATCGCGGACAAAATTAGCTTTGTTGCAACTTTCTAATTGAAACGATATAATAGATAATAATTGCGATCTTTAGAATATTTTTGTAGAAAATTTCATATTTTTAGTATCATATGACAATCTATAACCAGAAATGGAAGATGTTATTAGTAAAATAAACGTTAATTTTGACTATACAACCATCATCACTCATAATTTGTACTGTAAATTAATGACAGTAGTTCAAATTTACCGCCATAGTTTTTTAGTGTGTTTCAAATTTTGAGATTGGCTGTCATGTAAATACTACTGTCAAATTTGAATTCAATTCTATAGTTAGTTTTCTCAAATCATGATTAATTCTTTATTATTTCTATTCTTATGTTTATGTATATTTTTTATGTTGATTATCTGTCGAAAATGGTTTTATTTTCTATTGAATAATTCGTTGTTGTCTTCTAATTAGGACAAATAGAAGTAGCAATGTAAAATTTGGATACAACCAATCTTAGGAGAACATTTATGGCTGTCTGTAGCTTCCCTAGTGTATGTATGTGGAGTGCTTATAAATGATTGAAAGACGTTTGAATTTTCCGCTTTCAATTTTTTGTATTAAGTTGGTGCTATGCTCTTAGGGAGTAAATATTGTATATCATAGGCATAACATTAAAAAATTAGAACAATATTTTATATTGTAAGATAATTACAAAGGAATTATGGCTGTTCCTCTCTTAGATCGTGCCAGTAGTAATTGAGTCCATCAGACCCATCTAAATTAAAATCTATTTATATATTTTTTTGGCTAAACAAACCCCTTTAACCCAAATCTGAGACTGTTATCGTATTTAGCATGATCAATTACATATGTATATGTATAATCAAAATTTGAACGAAATCGAACGCTCTTCGAAAATTGTCAAAAATCCACATTTTTTCCATACATACCCCTTGCGATTTTCTAAAAAATCTCGATCTCTCCGATTTCGCTGAAATTTTGAATATATATGCAATTGACCATGCTGAATACGACAAAAGTGTCAGATTTGAGCTAAAGAACATTTTTTGGACAAAAATTGTAATAATACGTAAATTGGGGGGACACTGACGGCCGTTTTTCAATAATTTAAACTTAAGGGGGCAACGCTTCTGTAATTTTTTGCTGCCCATCAGATTTTTTAATTTAAATTTGTCAGACAATTGTCAAAGTGAAAACCTGGTGAAAACCAAAAAGACAGATGATACAAGTAATAACCAGGCTAACCAATTTTCCAGTGTAGCAAAAGTAAATATTTGTGCCAATTTTCCAAATTTAAAAAGTTTAAAATTTATCTGATAACTGAAGTGACATATAATGACGAAAAACTGACATTATCTTGACGATATCAGCAATATTAATGGAAGAGCTTAATTATACATTTTCGATACAGCACAATGGCAGCTAGCCATTTAGTTACGTCATCGCAATATTAGAAATGACGTAAGAGTTAAACGTCTTAAAGACGTGCAGAATGGCATTTTCTCGTATAGAGAGAGTAAAATGACCTACAAATAGGGAACAAAACACTCAATTACGAGACTAATCAAATTTACTATTTTTTGGTAAATGTATATACATGTATGTTGCACTTTACAAATTAAAATGATAATAATTTTCGTGCAGATATAAAAATAAAAATAAATAAAAAAAACACTCTAAGAAGGAACTACGTTCCCTGTTTGTTTTCAGCTGTTTTAATTGTATCATTATTATTTGTTGAGCAAGTATTATTATTGTGTTCAGATATTAAAGCACCAATTGTAGTGATGACATATTTTGGAGCCGTTGGGGTCTCGTCCAGATCCGGTAATACTTTCTTATATAATTTCCGTGCGATAAAACTTAACAGCACCATTTCAGCTAACATCAAAGTGTTGTGCACCACTAAAAATACAATCATGAATATTAAAATTAAAAAAAATAATACACTTACAATTTCCATAAACCATTGGTGTGATTGGAGGCTTACAAGGCATTAAACCCACCCAAACTGCAATCCTGGTCAGTAACGCTTGTAATTTGGCGAAGAGCAAGACTAATTGTAACACTAAAAATTTTCCTTGCATTGAATGTTTGTCTAGGACGTCTTTTAATAAGTTGATTGTCATGGTCATACCCCAAACACCAAATAATATGGACATTATTATGAGTGGTTGGAAGTACATGTAATTGACTTGATATAAACTCTATAAATATAAAATGTGTTTAAATTGCGAAATTGTGGTGGAAATTTGGGGTGGAATACTTCTCTTTCAGCCCATAGCACCAAGAGTGTAGCATAGACTAGTCCTTGCACTACAGGGAGTTGTAGTACCAATAAACGTAAGTATCGTACTCGGTTTCTAAAATAAGAAGGTATAAAAATAAACTGCTAATAGTTTTGTTAGTATTTCAGCATTCAACGTATTCAAATTATCTCTTGCAAAACTTCTAACAACCTTGGTAGAAACCTTAATTAATTTGAAACTAATTACAAGATTATCAATAGCTATGATGAATAAATTGAAAATCGTTAAAACAAGGTCGTTCAAATTTTCTCTATATTGCATTTCATCACATCAATATTTTGCAATGAATGCATTGGATATAATTGGAAATAATAGATTAGATGCATTTAAATTTTTATTAATGTCTTACTTATTTATGCTAAGTGAAGGAAGACAGCAGCAACAGGGTAGACAACAGCAGGGTCCTACGCGGGGGTTTAAAGAGTCTGGTTTAACTTTTCTGATAAGCTCAGCTTCGCCGCCACAGTAAGCGACGAATAAGCAAAATAGCTGGTACATAGCTGCCATGAACGTTCCCTGAGTGATAGCCTCCGCCAGTAGGTGAGCACGCGGTACGAGAATGGCTACGTATGTCGATAAAGCAACAATCTGTAACAATCAAATTTGTATTATAAGCACTTTTTTGTTGACAAAAATCTGGATGCACAAATTTGCTGAAGTTGCAATGAAGAACGTATCTGGTCTTAAAATTTGTCAACCACTACTAATATGCTACAAAAAAATTACATTTAAAAGACAATGACAAGGAGGAATGTCCTTAAAACTACTTCTTTATTACGTCTTCAGATCTAATTTAGTCCTCAATAAAACATCTATTAGATGTCTTATGCTAGGTGGAATGTGAACAAGAGGGGTGCCACAAGGATCAATAATTGGGCCTCTACTATTTATATTTCGTCGTTTTCGTTGCAATCATAACTGCACATAAACCATTCTAAGTTTTATCACAATAAGAATCAAAAGCAGCTTAACCAAAATATTTATTCACATTAAGGAGGACGTGTGGTTCAGAAGATTCCTAAAAAATGTGAAAACGTTCTGAAAAGAGTAGCACACTTATCAAGGAAACATCAAGCATAAAGGTTTCACCTACAAGACTTCAACGCAGTAGAGAACGAAGTATGGGACCACTAAGCAAACTTGCATTTACTGCAAAAACAAATTAACAGATTTGCGTTAAACACTTCAAAATTAGTTGTGGAAATTCTGAATGAGACAGCTCCTACATGGATGATCATAATTGTAGTTGAAATAATCCTAGTAATTTGGGATATGCAATTAAAGGGTACAAAAACGGTTTAAGTCACTTCAAAGAGTAAATTGAGTTTGACATGTCTATTTATAGTTTCAAACCTGCTCTTTCCAATAGCGATATTGCGATGTTTGAGAAACCGGTCAAAGTCATGTTAAATCTTGCATAAAGAATGCTTGGTTTATGAAGAAGCGTCCATCACTTGTATGCGAAAACGATCGAAGATTTCGAGTTACGAGGGATACTATTTATGTATTGAGAATAAAAATAATAAACAAATGAATTTGATGTAAAATATTTTTATTGCTTTTCAAAATAATCGCCTTTAAGATCTATACACTTTTGCATGCGATTGAACCACCCTTCATAGCACTTTTGCCAGTCAGAAGATGGTAGCTCTAAAACATGCGTTTTGAAGGCCTCAACTGCTTCTTCGGGCGATGAAAGTTAAGAGAAGTCATTGGATGCCAAGTCGGGGCTGTAGGGCGTGTGTGTCCAAATACTCGTTTGTTGCATGTGAAGTGTGTGAGCTGACATTGTCGTGATGCAAAATAATTCGTCGTTTTGGGTTGGTTTCTCTCAATTTACCGAAAACTTAAGGCAAACAAATGGTCGTGTACCACTCTGGACTAACGGTCTTTTGATTTTCGAGAGCCACAGTTGCCACAGGACCGATTTTCGCGAAGAAAAACGCCACCATTTGCTTCTTGACGCTCTGAGAACGAAAAACTTTTGTTGGCTTTGCTTCACATTGAAAAACCCATACTGTGGACTGGACTTTTCTTTCTGGCTCATACGCATAAATCCACGACTGGTCAGCTGTGACAATGTTGTATACTGCTTTGGATGCACCACAGTTGTATTTTGAAATCATTTTACGGCACCAATCGACACGAGCTTTTTTTGTGCATCTGTCAACAAATGTGAAATCCAACATGCACAGAGCTTCCGAACACACAAATGTTCGTGCAAAATCTTATGTATGCTGGTCATACTAATGCTTAAACATCTCTCGATTTCTTGATATGTCACATGACGATCTTCTTCAATTAGTTTTCGCACAACATCGATATTTTCCGGCACAACGACTGCTTTTGGACGATCTTCTTTAACTTCATCCGTGAGCGAACTATGTACGTTCACGTTTGAATTCAGTGTACCAGCGATATACGGTGGCTGTGGATGGGGCTTCATCGCCAAAAGTTAAATTCAGTTGATTGTTGAGTCCACGTCGAAAGTCATAATAAATCATAGCTCAAAAATTTTCACGAGTTAATTCCATGTTATGGCTGAGATGAAATTTCCAACTTTCTGTAAACAACACAAATAGTGCTCGCACGACAAAACGTTCTGAGTACGTCTAACCTCAAAAATGTCAAACTTTAAGATGGCGGTGACAAGTTTCACCTGGCAATATCAGTTTTGCCAATTCTTAATATATAAATAGTATCCCTCGTAATTAACCAAAAGTCCACTGCAGAAGTTCCCTCTCATTGGGTCGCAGTTTTTAAAGCAGCAAGGTGCAAACCCCAGCCATTTGATGTGTATGAATGTACGCAAGAAATGTCCATTCTTGGACGAAGTTTTTGTCACGGTTTTATAGAAAATCATGTCCATTTCCATGGTTTTAAATTTTAAAATTGAAATTACTCAAAAGTATATAAATGTGACTTAGATCGTTTTTCCCCTGTACCCTTCAATTGTAAGAGATGTAGCTAGAAAAGTCTCTAACAAAGCTACGAACAGGGTAAAAAGACTCCATCACAGCAAGATGATTTCCGATTACGTACAACTAAATCATAGCAATGTTGATGATAATCTAGATTTACTTACAGAAGTGATGATAGAGCACGTAAACAGTAAACAACCTGTATATGCTGAAAAGCCTACTTCCTTAGGAATTCCTTAGCCATGCATATTGATTGAGGTATTCATAAGAACACATTAGGAAAATGATATTTTTGAAGGAAGCAAACTGGAACATTGATGCTCCTGAATATAAAAGGGGGTGGAAGAAAATTTCAAGATGACTTCAACTTCTAGTTAAGAAACCATGTTTTTCTTTTTTTTAATTTAAATTCAAAAGATCTGAAAAATAAATTTGCGTAGTACTAAACCGGGTAATAGCGATGAAGGTGCAGGCTATTTGTCTCTTTTATGAAGATTTAGAACAATTACTGAAAGTTTGGTATAATATTTAAGAAAAAACGTGTAAGTTAGTTTGAAAAGCAGCTTAGCTGGTTTAGAATTTAGCTTATCTGATTTTAAGTTGGTTTCAAAATTAGCACAAAACCAGATTTCAAAGTTCTGAACCAAAGAAATATCTTTCCAAACTAGATAAGCGGCTTACTAAGCAGGCGTTCATTGACCAATGAGCAACCTCTCCAGAGCCCTAGGAGCATCTCCAACAATCTTTCAAACGGAGATACATGCTATAGATTTTGCATCCGAGAAAACCTAGACAAAGGCCTGAAGGATGCCAACATCTAATATATGCACCGATAGCCAGGCCGCTCTGAAAGCTCTAGACACTCACAGGTTTGAGTCTAAGTTGGTCTGGGAATGTCGGATGAATGCGACGCAACTGGCCACAACTAACAGAGTTTCCCCCTACTGTGGGTTCCAGGGTACACGAATACCAAAGAAAATGACATGGAGAAACTTCTAGACAAGCTGCAAACATGTACTTCTTTGGACCCGAATCCTTTCTTGGCGTATCAAAACATCAGCTCAAGAAGGAACTTAAAGACTGGGAAGCAAAAGAAATGGCATCCCTCTAGAGGAAAACACCTGGACAAACACAGGCGAAGAAATTCATCAACTGCTCGCCAAATAGTAATAAAAAACTTCTTGATCTAAGAAAATCAGACTTCCCCTTACTGGCCTACTTGCTCGTCATTGCCCTCTGAACTACCACCTCAGAAAGATGAGCAAAGTTGATCAAGACTTGTGTCGCTCTTGCGAACTGAGATCTGAAACAGCCGAGCATATACTTTGCGAGTGCGGAGCACTGGGCCGGCGAAGTTTTCATCATCTAGGACAGGCGACCAAACTAATCCTGGGATTCGTTAGGAACATCGGATTAGAAGAGTACTAAAAGAATGGGGTATTCACAATAGATCAACAGATCGCAGTGAGGTGAGGTTATAGAGCCTGCACGATCCTTCTCCCTCTCGTCCCCTCAATACAATACAATACAAGCAGATAATCAGCTAAACGTAATAAGCTCTGGTATGACTATGATGAACTATGTACTTAGTTTTTTTTCCATCAATTTACAATCTGCTAAGATGCTTTCAAAGTCGGGACTAGGGCAGGCTAAACTAGCTCGTATCTAGTTAAAATGCTTTCTAAACAAAGCTACAAACAGCTAAACTACTTTCTAAATCAGCTAATAAAACACATAACTTGCTGTTTAAACTAGCTAAATTGCTGTAAAAATCAGTTTTCGATCAGATAAGTTGCTTCCTAAATAAACTCACAACTACATAAATTGCTTTCTGAACCAGAACTTATCTCTGCCAGATAAGTTGCTTCCTAAGCCAGCTAAAAAGCTTGCCCTTTACCAGATAAGTCACTCATAACTAACTTAGTTTCTAAATCTATTCAAAATTTGTTAAATTGCGCTTTGAAACCAGCCTTCTTGCCCTGATAATCTGCTTTGTAAACCAATTCATAACAATGTATGTAAATTGATCTTTAAATTAGTTCACAACCTGCTAAGCTGCTTTCAAAACCAACTCATACACAGATAAGCTGCTTTAAGCTAGATTTAAACCTACTGTCAAACAAAAAAACTGTTGCCAAAATCAGTTCTAAAAGTTTTTCTCTAAATCAGCTCATTATCAATTAAATTCGTTTTAAAATCAGCTTATAATCAGATAAACTGCTTTCTAAACTAGCGTAAAACTGACCTCTTCAACCAAAAAAACTGTTTTTAAGTCTTCTTTAAGTTCTATAAAAGTCAGCGCACCACCACATAAGTGCGTTTTAAAATCCGCTTATAATGAAATAAACGGTTTTCTAAACTAGCTTAAGAAGCATGTCCTCATCAAATAAATCGAGCAAAAATTGTATAATTTATCAAATAATATTTTGTCAACAACTGTAACCCTAATGTTATCTGGCTACAGTGGAATTGGTTGAACGAAGCTTAATTCTTTTTGTATTATATACCATGATGTCTCTGTTTCTAGCTATAGATTAACTTGACAGATTTGACAGCTGTCAAATTTGCAGCGTTTCAACATATTTCTGACAGCTGTCAAATTTAGCGGAATGAATCCTTACCGGATATACTCCTATCACAAAAGCTGAGTACGTCTTCACTCTCGGCGATGAATGTTTCATGATATACTTTAACGTATCCAAAAACATGAAGAGGATAACAAGGACAGCTAGTGCTCCCAAAGAAAACAACGTGATCCCATAAATATTAATTGCTGAAAAGAATAAATAAATAAAAAAATAATAAAAATAATCATTTAAAGAGAAAGTTATAAACTATTCTAAACATCCGTTTACATTTTTCTTTATAATAATATAGATATGATAATGACAACATTAAATAAATGAATACATATGTAAATTTTTCTCTTTAATCTGTGTTTATTCAGGTAGAAAGCGATAATGTTACACAAGGAAAACTATACGGAGAAGAGGTACTTACGTTGAAAGGCAATCGAGCAAGATAAGTTTTGCAACGCGAAATTGTTGGTGACTATGTAACCATTACGAAAAATTATTAAATGGGATGTAAGTATGCATGTGGAGTCACACATTAAACAACAAAGTGTTACGCGTTGATTTCTATGAAAAGCGAAATTATTGCAACAGGTACAGTTACTGATTAGCGAAGCAAATCTCGATTAACGTAACTCTTAAATAAATGTACCTTGAAATGTAAAATTTTGTTATTTCTGGTTTTAGTATCTATATGTAATAAGATCAGGAAACGTATGGGTATCTGTGTGGTGTTACATCACAACGTCAGTCTATACAGGATATTTTCCATTTTAGGACATCAGTTGCAATTATTCAGGAGTTTAGTATATTTTGGTGGTGTAATTGATACATACATATACTGCGTAGACATTCCTTCAAGACTCGTTTAAAAACTTGCTCAACCTCATGTAAAGGTCGTGGCCAGAATTACGCATTAAGTACTTCAAGTTGGCAATGAAAAATAATTTTTCCTGTATAGTACTTCATAAATAAGAAATTGCTTTAGATAGTTTCAAAAATCGGTTAACCAAGATGCAAGATGCTTAATATTGTCTGGATGTCTTATTAGTACACTGTTTAGGCACAAATGTCGTTATAAAAATGTCAAAATCGTGTGACATATTTACAATGACATTTGTGGCAATATATCACCATCATAATTGCTGGTGATGGTGACTTTGGCATGAATGGTTAGAAGAAATGTTAAAGAAAATTTGATCTTAAGCATTTGTCAATGAAACGTCCTTCTTTACGTACTACCAACATAAATCTAATCCGCACAAATTAAGCTGTCCATATTTTTATATCTATGGATGTATGTAGGTAAATACATACTACGGAAAGTAGGAAAATTGAAGGTCGAACTTGCAAGTTCAGCTTTCAGTCCCATTCCCCCACCATTAGATACTATGTTTTCATAAAACCAAACTCTGAAAACTAAGTAGAGTCATGACTGAGAACTAATCGTAGTACGCAGGTTACACTGCTGCAAATTTTGACGACTTTTTAAAAGAGTGTAATTGTTTCTAACCTGCCTCAAAGAAAAGAGAGATAATCGCTTTAAAACACATAAGAACCTGTCCCCTAAAGCTCACTAGTATCAATAATGATTTGGGTCCAGTTGAGTGGATTTCAGATTTATCATTTTTTGGTCACCAAACATCTTTAGAAGGAAAGAATTTCAATTGCAAATGTCTGCTAACTTGTAAGCTTACAGAACTTTTTGAGGTTAACAAATTCTCTAGCTTAACAAATATAAAATTGGCTCTAATTAAAGAGGTTGGAGCTATTAAAAGTCATTAAAACTAAATCAAGAGATTTTCTTTGTTAATTTTGAATATACCTGCCACAATTGCCGGGGCGTTGATGCCTTTTGGAAAGATATAAATAATTCCTGTCAACTATATGACTTTCTGTCAACTGTCATTATGTTGACAGCGTTAGTGACATAATGCAAAGTGATTATATTGACATAATGACATGACATTAATGATTTGGACGTTATATCTAATAATAACGCCAATAAAATTTACATTTAATTGTAAGTTTTGGTAGTTACTGTCATGGTAGAGCTTGAAGAACCATGTTTACTAAGCAAAAAAAAGTTAGGAACATTATTTTCTTAACGGCAAATTTACAAACGCCAAGTAAATTACCAGAATTATTAGAATAAAATATCTGTATCTATAATACTACGTTACTAACATTAATAGAATAATAATTATTCGGTTAATTAGCTAGTCGCTGAACACAGTCAATACATTAACAATAAATTTATCAATGAAGAAGAATAGGTTGTTTTTTACATACACAATTATGTAATTAATGTAATGCACGTACGTATGTCTGAAAGTTATAGTCATGGAAACTTAATTGCAGTGACATTAATTTAGTTTTGCAATTAAGACTAAGACTATGCAATGTCAAAGTATGCATTAATCATGTAGTTAGTATAATGCAAACAAAGTACAGTCACAAATGGTGTTAAAGTCTTAGTTTAAGAAATTATTATCCTAATTTTTTGCGCTCTAATTTGGTTTTCATTCTTTCAGATGGATTTTCAATTATAGCTGTCACATTGACAGATAATTTGAGCGAACTGTCAAGCGTCAACGGGCATACAAACATATAAAGTATTATTATATTATTTAAGTACTTATATTAAAAAATATTAAATTAAATCTCCTATCCTAGTCGTATGACCTAGTTTCTACTGATATTGACGTAATCCTTAACCCATTTTTTCGAGTAATTATTATTATTATTATTACTATTAGATAACAACCATATTCGTTTGAATAAGAACGAAGAGAGTGGCGCATACTACAACTTCTTTTTTAATAAATTCCTTTGGCTTTCATATTATGCAATCGGTAAAGTCGGCGAGATAATGCTACAGATCTACCGCATATATTGTACAATACTCATGTGTCTGGTTATCCACTTTCACCGGTATATTGTGGTATAATTCTTCGGCGTACTTCCTATGTGTAAAAATCATTCTCTTACGCAACTTTAATTTTTTTATTATTATTTTGATTATTTTAGTATTTACGATTTTAGATTGTAATTCTAAATTAAACTAACCTGATAGATATTCCGAAGATGATGGTATATCCTTCGGACAATAAGTAGAATTCTCATTGATAAAATTCGACATCCTAGCTAGACCGAATTTCTTAATTCTCTCGGTTATCACATCGTTGTGATTGTCAGCTTGCGGCTCCATTCTAACGCTTATCGGGTCCATTTTAATCGATTCTAAAGTAAAACGGACAACAATTCACTTACTTTCACTATCTTCTTAAATAAATAAATTTATTCGATATTTTTCACGCAAGAAAGTGACATCATTTTTTAAAAGCGCGGGCTACGTTTAACTTAAGGGAACGTTTCGTACCATTGCGAAAAGAAAGAATAAAGAATGCTTAAGACGTCTAGAAGATTGGCCATCAACTTAGTCCCACCAAACATTACCCTTGCTCCATTGCAAACGCAATATAAACACTTTCTACAACCTCGCTCTTACTTTAACCATGTTTTAATGTTAGAATATTGTGATACAACGAGTATAAGTTGCGAAATAATTATATTGTTTTTAGTAATAGGCAGGAATAAAGTGATTTTTCAGACAAATTCGTTGGACTAGTTTATTAGGTAATAACTCTGGTTGTTGCTTTTCCTCTCTCCGAATGGGTGCACATAATTATGTACTTTAAAATTCATTGAGACAGGAACATAGATCATATTTTAAAATTATCGAGAATTAGATCTAGCACGTACATTCATACTTATTTAGTAACTTAATTATTATTCCTGTCAGAAGATTTTAATTAATTTAAAGATGATTATAATGCATGAATTCATTACAAATAACGAATGAGTGAGAGGGATAATGTCCCAAATATAACACCCGTCAATAGTGGCAAATGTTAACGGTGAGAAGTTTCAACACTGACAGATATTAATGTTGACAAACGTCAACTGCGTCAAACATCAGTTCTGACAAACGTCAACATTACAAAACGTCAAAAATGATAAACGTCAACGATAACAGACATAAATGTTGACAGATATGACAGATATTAATATTGAAAACAACGTCAAGAGTGACATCAGTTGTAAATGTAATATACATCAATAGTGTAGCGAATGTTCGAGTCTATGTTGTGGTATCCTTCGCCAAAATAATCTAGATCCTTCTAGATGTTCCTGACTCAACTCCTTCCCTGGTATTTCATCACAATTCATTTATAGTCAACTTAAATCGAAGTGTATTGCCCATGTACAAGATCAAGCCTGTTTAGTCTAAATGCCTCAGCGATTAGGAAAGACAGCAAACATTTCTAAACCATACCAACCAAAACAATGGATTTCTAAGGATATTAATAGAATAGATTTTCATTCTCTAATTTTTGTTATTCCCAAAAAGATTCTCTAAATCAGTTTGAGGATTTATAGCCTTGAACTGTCCAAAAATAACTAAAATCCATCAATTTT
Source organism: Popillia japonica (assembly GCA_004785975.1). Taxonomy (NCBI): domain Eukaryota; kingdom Metazoa; phylum Arthropoda; class Insecta; order Coleoptera; family Scarabaeidae; genus Popillia; species Popillia japonica. Next base: position 12,861 of record ML218655.1, read on the forward strand.
CAATTAATTCGGCTAAGTACGACCAATATCATGAAATGATCCAAATACTGCTTTAACTTCAACACACTATAAAGTTGGTTCATATTATTGGACTCCTTAAAAAGTCTTAAGCAGACGATGATGGCGATTGAGGTACTATCACTGGTTGACACATTCATAGGGAGTACATTTAAGACTTAGCTTTTTTGGCAGGTACCTATAGCTACAAACAGTCTATCTAACGACCAGCATCTGATCTAAAAGTTCTTGGGAGATAATGCAATATTAGGATCTACATAGTTGGTGTAGTCACCGCTTAGTGCAATAGTGTAAGAGGCCAATATTAGAAGAAATAACTTATCTACCCTTCTTTGATCAAATATTGAAGACAGCACTGAATTCTAGACATACACATTGTTGGCTCCAATATTGGTTCTAATGCGTGTAACTTATTGCATATCAATGATGACTCAATGAAATCTAGTTGACAGACGCTGCTTTTGAAAAGTCTAGAAAGGGTGGATTCTATTCGAAGTAGTTCTAATTATTTGCTATTCAAAAGGAACATAAGATGTATTCGTTTATCTGTTTGGTTAGTTCACTTTGGTTAAAGTGAACAAACCGGAACAAACCAAAAATCTGAAGTCACCGGACCAGCAACATAAAAAAACGTACAAGTGACCAATATTCAAACCGTTTACGTCAAAATAATTTTAGGGTGGTTAGTAAAGGAGTAAAGGAAGGTGAGTTTAATTAGTTGAGTTTGGTTATTTAAAAAAACCCAATCAGATAAGTTTCTTAAGAAACTGAACTAACCTAAAGTGACCAAACAGATAAATGAATACACCTATAGTTTCACCACTTTCGTGGGGGAAGGGAGTCAAATCTTCTTAACTTCAAAATTTGGAAATACCAACTCACACCATGTAATATATTTTTGGGGAGTAGAGGAAAACGAAGACATGGCTACGTTTATTATTTGTGATTTTGAGATTCTGAACTATAGGTACCTCAGGCTGTGGAGCTAGTACATATGTACCAAAACCAATATAACTGTCTTTCTTATACGGCAAAGGATCGTATACGGTTGGCCTATACAGCATGTCCACGTCGAGTGGACAGTGAAAAGTTGATCATCATAAATTAGTTACGCCCAATTGACAGCCGACCTAGATGGTTCTTACGAATAATCACTTAGAAATATTTGACGGTGATTGATCTTTGTATCTTGGAAAGTTGTCTCCTTCATCTCTCTCTCCACGACCTTCAATCTTGTCGCAGGCCATAATAGTGATACCATCAGCATAGTATTGTGCGTGAAAGTCTACTATGAGAAGGTCAGAAAGCTACTGGAATAATAAACATCCTATTAAGGATTCAAAACAATGTGTAAATTTTGAAAACGTCAAATTTTGACAGCTGTCAAATAATTTCCAATAGGCGTTCACAGTTTTTTAATTATTTTGTTATTGCGATGTTAGGAATTAGGACGAGAAATTCATCTGCTTAGATAACCTTCACGAATTCATTAACTCAATAGGAGTAGCAAGAATTTTTTCCTCTTATCTCGTGACTTCGCTGTAAACGATGCATAAATTGCAAAACAATTACAAGACGAATTTCGGGGGAAACCGCTATGTTAAATCATTTTGTTTGTATGTTATTAATGTTACAAAAAAACAATAACTTATCACACCACAAATAAATGGTCGAAGCGTGCAGAAATATTGGTGCCGCTCGCCTTTAATGGCTTTATTTTGCTTTTATGCAAACTCTAATTGGGATTTTCTAGAAGAGCACGATTAACTTCTTTAAACATTTGTCATCTGGAGATAATATCATTTCGTTAAAATAATTATAACTTTCTTTAATACAAAAGAGTGCGCCGCAAAGTGAAGTCAGCTATTAATGGTAAGTAGACATATGTATTTTTTTTTAATTAATTTCGCGATTATTATATTCATGCATTACATATTCATATGTATGAATCTGTATAAGCTAGATATTACATCTTGTGTGTGTATGTATACATACATATATGTACATAAGGGTATCTTATCAATTTTAGATACGATTTTATCTATCTATCAGTTTGTATACAACATAATACACACACATGACAAATCGGAGAAGTGTAAAATACATACATCCAAGTTTTATAAACATATCCATATTTTTCTTCCGCGAATAATTTAATGGAACGCAGAAATATTTGCAGTTATCAACGCAGTTTTTGATGTCTTCAGTCTTGAGAGTACCAAAGATCAAAGTGTTGACGTCGAAGGAATATAACCGCTCAGAGCGAACCGATCTTGAATGTGAAACATCAAGTAAGTTAAATTGTGTATTCCATTAAAATTAAAATTACAACACAGAATAATTTTGTGCTGTCCTCCGTGAGCCCAATTAAAAAGAATTCAGGCGAATAGATCAATCATATTCTCGTGTGTGTTTATGTCTTGCAATAATTTACGATCACAGTGACGTCAAGATTAGAATTTGTTGTCAATACGCGAATTAATTATAATTTGCCGCTGCGTACGTTAGGCGGGATTAAGGAATATGTCAACATTTTGAATGAATGCCCATTAAACATATTATTAATTCGATAAAAATTTTATTGTAAGGATTAATAATAAACCCAGTCTATTTCGTTTATAAAATAGAGAATTGTTTGTTGAATTTTTGAAGCAATTGTCCGGAAACTAATTAGGTAAACATTATTTAATAACTATGATAGACTTTCTTGTATATATAATATTCTTGACAGCTATTTCCAAAATTGACGTTTGGTTGTTTTGACATACCGTGTGTCCTAATTTCGATGCTCACCATTGGTATCTCGGTTATTAGAATACATAGAGCAATGGTTAAATGGGGAATATTTTGCAGAATTCAATCCTCGCAACTAATTTTGTTTCAAATTTGACTCAACTTTTTTCATTTTCAAAAATTTTGAAAAATCAAATTGGTATTTGTTGATTTCGTTATTCCTCAATAACTGAATAACGCTTAATCTGACCTCTTTTAAAGTTGCTGTTAACTAAAAATATTTCAGGCATGTTACACATCCTTGAAAAGCACTTTTTAAGCGTTATCTAACAAATCCAAAATCCAATATGGTCACCATGTAAAAAACAAAAATTAGCGCGAATAACTTAAAAACAAACGACAATCTAGGATTTCTGTTTACATCAAAAGTTTGGTCTTAAAAAAGTGTCTCAACAATGTAAAACTTTGAAACAGGTCAGATTAAGCGTTATTCAGTTATTGAGGAATAACGAAATCGACAAACACCAATTTGATTTTGTAGGTATGTTTTTTCGGGTCTTGTCGTCATACCTACTATGGATTACGGTCGTGAAAGCCTACACTCAACTACCAATTTGATTTTTCAGAATTTTTAAAAATGAAAGAAGTTCAGTCAAATTTGAAACAAGATTAGTTGCGGGGATTGAATTCTTCAAAATATTCCCCATTTAACCATTGCTCTATGTATTCTAATAACCGAGATACCAATGGTGAGCATCGAAATTGGGACACACGGTATACTCCCTGTTATGACCTCTCCTGATGGTTGTTCATTTATTCTTCTAAAACATTTATCAATGTCTTCATGAAACAATCATATTGAAACGACGTGGAATCAAGAAATCCATTCCATTCTCTCATTGCCTTTTGCCCACTTTCGTTCAAATCTTTCAAATATCACGTTTGAACCAAAAGAAATCCACGCATCCTATTGAAGACCAGATTCTATTGATCGAAGCAAATCCTTGGATTATTTAGTATAAACCCATTTTATGCTTGTCTCTGTGGAACACCTGATGTTTCTGGTTTTAACTTGTTTCTATATGTAAATCCTATTATTTTGCATTTGATGGTGTACACACAAGGACACAATTTGATAGTCATCCTTGCGTGAATGAAAAAGAATTCCAATTCCAATTCACAGGCATTTTTAATCTCCTGGATAAGCTTGACGAGATGAATAGACTTTTCCTGAAGCAAAATGGTTGATTTTGACTTACTCCCATACCAGACCTTAGAAAAATACTTCAAAATAAGTATGATGGCAACTTCTTAAGTGTTGTCTAGCTACTGTCTGGTTTAAAAGCCCAGATCTTCTTTACAAGATACTAAAGAGAAACTAAATGCACTGACGATACCCAGAAAGGCTTTTTTAATCATCTAGATATCCTTGAAAAGATGAATAACGGATCTTCCTTAAAGCTATAGATTGCTTATTTTCGCCCACTACTTGAAAATACGCATGACGTTAATGACTTGAGCACGTATAGGAATAATTTCCCGAATATGCTTGAAGAATTGCTGGATTGCTCATTTCGGCTACTTCAAAATAATCACGGCTTTGATGATGACTAAGTACGATATTGCTTAAAAGCCCAGATCTGCTGTATAGGATACTAGAAGAAGAATAATATATTCCCAGTTACTTTGCTGGTTTATCGAAATTTTAAAAATAATTCTTGTTCTAAAACATTTTTTCAAGATATTCAGACTTGTCGTTCTAATGTAAAAAAGCAAGAGTTTTAGATGACTCATTTTATAGCCGCGCATGAATTTAATATTGTCGTTAAATAAATATTATCGGAGCAAATTGACACACTTTCTATATTGTCACCTATTTACGGGCTTCTACTTTCTAGAGAATAATGTTTATCTTTGCCAAAAATATTCTTAAAAATGAAATTTTATTCCAGATTGTTAGAAGCAAAATAATGTACAAAAAATGGATAACACCAATCGTATTAGCAATACTTTGCTATCCCCGCTTAATTTATGGCGAAACTGCCGAGGAATGCTACGAAGCCGAAGCAGAAGACGGGACCAAATCAGAAGAAACAGGAATTAAACTACTCTGCTTTAACATCAAACAAAAAATTCCATCAAATTACACCCTTCCCAATATAACAACAATATTAATATTTAAAGCGGAAATGACGGCTATCACCGAAAATTTCTTCAATAATTTTGACAAACATCAAATTAGAACTTTGAGTATGTCGCGTGGTAACCTCTCCAGGCTGGATAACACCAGTTTTAACACCTTAACGGAATTAAAACATTTAAATTTATCCTTCAATAAAATCTCTAACATCTCAGAAAATGCCTTCCAAAAAAACTACAAACTTAAATCTTTATCGTTAATGTCCAACGAAATCAAACACCTTCACCCGAACACTTTCAGCACCTTAGTAGATTTAGAATCGATAGATTTGACGCGGAATCATCTGAAGAAGTTGGAGAAGCATCTGTTTATCAACAATAGAAATCTAGTTTATCTAGATGTTAAATTTAACGAGCTCTCAGAAATATCCGGCGTTATATTCCACCACCTCCCGATGTTAAAAAGTGTAGATTTATCGTTCAATCGTATCGAGAAGGTCCCACCACATATATTCAAATATAATTTTAAATTAAAAGAATTAAATCTGCAAGAAAACAGGATTACAACTTTGGATTACGCGTTGTGTCATCTTGCGTTAGACGCCTTGAATTTGTTAGGTAACCCTTTGGATGTTCACGATGAGAAAACGCAAGAAGTCCTGAAGCATTTAAGAAACAGCAATATGAAACTTGACGTGCACACTCATAACGAGCACAAACACAAGAAACCTAACACGGAACAAGTCCTCAAAGCATCTCCAGGTCTACAATTTGTGCTTGGAGGAATTTTATTTCTATTGGTTATTATCCTAATCCTCCTGAGCATTCTTCTGAATCATTTGAGGTTGCAGAAACGCGGGGTATTGATTTAAAGTCTATCAAAATAGTCAAATTTATATGTGTCTGATTTTAGACGTTTCGGCGATATTATCCGAACAGGGCTCGGAGCACTGAGTATCTACAAGATAACGAAGAGTCTGATATACGTTTAAGTATACCAGATGGAAATGCCTTCTTTCGTAATCCCAATCATACGGGGCAAAATGGAATTATATCCCATAAAGAACAATGTTCGTGTTCACCAACCTGTACTAAAGATGATCCTGCTGGAAGTTGATTTCGTGCTCAAAATTTATAAACAGAAAATCGATGAGTGTCTGTTATTTTATGAGAATAAAATGTGTGTACGAAATGTAAGGAAGAATGTTAATTTTACGAATGAATCAATCAACATGATGTATAAATTATTTTTGTTGGATAAAGTTAGATCTTATTACTCTTTATTCGTTTTATTTGAGTTAAATTAGGGTTCAAATCTTGATCATACTGTATAATTCACCTTTAAACAAAACCTGAAACGAAAAAGAGTTGGCAGTGCTGTCATTCAAATTCTGAAGATGCCCAAATGACAGTTCTTTCTTATCGGCTGAGAGCAACATTCCATTATCAATCAATTATCAATTGCCAAATATTTTGACAATGTTGATTATAATATTTATTCCTTCACTTTCGTGTACTGTAACCACATTATTTACTAATCGGCCGCCTTATCTATATACAACTTAATTTTGAACACTTTCATGTTTCAAGCAGATATTTAAATTTAATTTTGCCGCGTAAATTGAACCTGTAGGTCTGTTCAGAAAATTTTCTTTTTCTCCGTTTGAAATAAGGAGTAACTGTCAAAAGAATCGTTTTTATTATTATTTTGTGGTAATTGTAAGTCAAATGATTATCCATAACAATGCACAGAATAGATACCGATACATATCTGTAACTTTTCAGTATCATATTGATGTAATTTTAATGTACTGATTGGTCGCAGACGTCAGTGGACGTTAGATTGCGTCAGAATACCAGCTAATGTTGTAATAAAGACGTCAATTTTTCGTCAGCCGTAAAGGTGAGGAAAGAAAAAATTAAAAACACATTTTAAAACTTTATTTATTTAACTTGCAACTCCATATAGCTCACAATACTTACTTCCTTTCAGCTTCATTACCAGTTCGCAACAAAATTCTATTCCGTTCTTCTAAAACTTCAGTTCTTTTAATATAAGCTTTCAACCGTTCTTCTATAAGTTTACATTTCTTTTCGTAAACCTCCGTCCTTCGGTTGTATGCGTTTATTTTATCCTCTTCAGTTTTCCGCCTTATATCACAATTATTCGGTATTAAATCTAATCGTGCACCTTGATAATTCAAAGGCACTGACCTAAGATTTTGTACCGTTACAGTCTGCATTTTTCGCACGTTATTGGGACTCGATATACTTTGCGATGTACCAACACCGACTAAGTTCGTAATAGGAACACTCATAACAGCATTACTCTCATTTTCTTTTTTAAAAATCTCATCCATTTCTGCACTAAATTCGAAAAATTTTCGCCTCCTTTTCGTCCGAGTGTTATCCATGTATCGCCTGTAGTTTCGAGCCATTACACGCCACCTATTTTCGCAATGTGCGGGGGTATATTTTAAATTGTGCTCCTCTTTCATTTTCATCGCAATGGTTTCCCACAGTTTACGTAAGTTTCTCATTTTTGAAGAACCAACATCGCCTCGTAATGTTTTGTAATAATTTATTAATAATCGTGTCGAATTGCTTGACCACATTTTATATTCTTCTTCGTTGGTGGGATATACGTGATTTACATCTACATTTGTTTCTGTATGCTTCATTCCATCAGGCTCACATACCAAGTATATAGTCTCTTGTTTAGCTAAAGAGGAGTAGTGGTTAAAATTAAAGTTAATAGAAATTAATATGGCTTAACTTACGCTCCATGTCTCTACATTTAAGATTTAATTAAATAAGGAAGGTAAAAAAGTAGACAAACAGAAGATAACCTCCTAATTTTTTTGTTGTTTGAAGATTTAGTAGCGACATCTTGCCCAATTTTAAGCAACTATTCTTTCAAATAATTTGGGATTACAATTTTGGCTATACTGGAAGTGACAGCTGTTTGAATAGAGGTTATGTTTATTAATTTAAACTAAAAATATAAATTAAAATCCTTTTATTGATGTTAATATTAATATGTTATTACGAAAGCTAGTACTCCAAACATTTAACAAGAAATTAAGAAAGTATGTAATACTGTCTCGTTCTAAATCAAGATCTCTATTAATTTGAATTATAGGTTATATCCTAAGATATCCATCTCATTTAACCGATTTGCAAGTCAAGCCAACGATAAAATCGCAAACTTTTTTGATATTCCTCCTGAGAGGATACGAAACTTCAGTATAATAGCACATGTCGATCATGGTAAAAGCACTCTCGCAGACCGAATACTAGAATTTACAGGTGCTGTTAAAATAAACAGCGGACAAAGTCAAGTTTTGGATAAGTTACAAGTCGAAAAAGAACGTGGTATCACAGTAAAAGCTCAAAGTGCATCAGTTTTATATGATTATAAGGGGGAAACACATTTATTAAATTTAATAGACACACCTGGGCATGTAGATTTTTCTAACGAAGTAAGAAATTTTCTATTATAATCGATTTAGATAGGTTATTAAGAATTATTTATGTAGGTGCATCGCTCACTATCTGCCTGTCAAGGTGTAATTTTGCTAGTTGACGCGAACGATGGGGTGCAGGCACAAACGGTAGCTAATTTTTATCTTGCTTTCGGCAAAGATTTAGTGATCATTCCAGTACTTAACAAGATTGATTTGAAGAATGCGGATCCAAATAGAGTGTGCACACAATTAAAGTCGCTGTTTGATATTGAAAAGGAGGAAGTATTAAAAGTATGTCAAAACATTATTTAACTAAACATCTACGCCTTCATCTTATTTATAGGTATCTGCTAAATTGAGTACTGGCATCGAAGCTGTATTTCATGCCATTATCGAAAGACTTCCGTATCCAAAAGTTGACAAGAATAAAAAGCTTCGAGCTTTATTATTTGATAGTTGGTATGATCGTTATCGTGGTGTACTCTGCTTGGTATATCTCACTGATGGTACTGTTAAAATTGGGGATGAAATTACCTCCTGTTATTCCAAGAAATCGTATGAAGTGAAGACATTATCGATGTTAACACCCCACGAACAGAGTGTTACTCAATTGTAAAAGATACATATTCTGTTTTGCATTTAATTTGTTTAAAAATGAAATTTTAGGATGGCCGGTCAAGTAGGTTTAATCTCCTGTAATATGAGGTCGCATAAAGAAGCGTTAATCGGAGATACCTTACATAGAACAGGAGAAAATGTGGAAGCGTTAGATAAATTTGAGCCATCTAAACCAATGGTATTTGCTGGAATATACCCGTTAGATCACTCTCAACATGTTAATTTAAGAAGTGCAATTGAAAAATTATGTTTAAATGATTCTGCCGTAACAGTTGCACCTGATACAAGGTTAATAAGCTAAAAATTAAATCGAATTCCTAAAAACAAACAAGAATAATTACAGTCCAGCTTTAGGTCAAGGTTGGCGGTTGGGTTTTCTCGGATTGCTGCATTTAGAGGTATTCTGGCAAAGATTGCATCAAGAGCATGGTACAGAATCGATATTAACTGCCCCGTCTGTTACGTATAAACTAAAATTGAAACCTACCAAACAAAATGTTAAAGATGGGACGGATGTTGTGTATGTGAATAATCCAGCACATTTTCCTAGTCACATTGCGATCGAAGAAAGTTTCGAGCCAATTGTGACAGGTAACAGGGAGTTGAAGATATGATAAAAGATGATGGACAATACATAAAATTCTAGGTACGATTATCACACCTGATGAATATTTGGGCGCTATAATGTCACTGTGCATGGATAGACGTGGTATTCAAACGAATGCTGTCAATATCGATAATAATAGAGTAATGCTGCAATACGAGTTGCCTCTATGCGAAATTGTAGTGGACTTTCATGATGCGTTAAAGACTATATCATCAGGATATGCTAGTTTCGATTACGAGAATGCTGGATTTAAATCTAGTGCCTTAGTAAAGGTGAGATTTCCTGATAAAAGCGGATTATTATTTTTAATATTGTTACCTTTCAGTTGTGTATACTTCTAAATGGTGTAGCCGTTGATGAATTAAGCAGTATTGTTCACATTACTAGAGCTCAAACGATAGGAAAGAGAATGTGTTTGAGGTTAAAAGATATAATTCCCCGACAATTAGTACAAATTGCAATACAAGCAGAAGTCAATGGTAAGATTGTTGGGAGGGAAACGTTGAAAGCATACAGGAAGGATGTTACTGCGAAATTGGTAATATTCGGCTATATCTAAGATAGTAGTCAATCAAATTTCTAATTTTAGTACGGTGGTGATGTGACAAGGAGAATGAAATTGTTAGCGCAACAGGCAGAGGGTAAGAAGAAAATGCGGTTGGTAGCAAATATTTCTTTACCTAGAGAGACCTTTATAGAAGTTCTTAAGAAATAAAGTTCTTTTAATTTTGATTGTGTCTTTGTACAGTAACAATAAGACTTGTATTACAAACATAACACTTTATTTTAATGTTGAATTGAAAATAAACAATAAATTGCAAAATATAAATTCTTTTGATATATAAATTATAATTTAAGACTTCTATGAATATCAGTACAAAGGTTACGTAACAAATTTTCTTCCATGACGAATTGGTAATTTCTCTATTTAAATAAAAAACTAAAACAGAGACATTGTAATACCAAAAATTATTCGTTAAAAATTCATACGTTACCTATAAGGATATCCTTGTGTTTTAGATCTAAATACCGACAAAATTAGTGAAAAGAATACCGATACCAAAACCAATCCAGCAACTGCCAGTATTCTTCGTTTCTTCGGGTCACGTTTCCTATTACCCGATTCAGTTAATAAAATCATACCTAACACAATAGCACCATCTATAATCTCTGTTAAGGAAAAATATAATGAACTTAATTATAAAATATTATAATTTAATTTGCCAAAATTTAAGGATACTCAGAACCATCACAATATAAGTTTCAAGAACAAATTGAGCCTGCGAAGATCCGTGAATATAAGCAATTTGTCCATTTTGTCCTTTGTGTACGAACGGTGGTCCTCTTATATGATTCCACATCTGACCCGAAACCATGCTGAAGCAGAAAAATAGGGCTCCAGTCGCCCACATATTTTTGTTATGTAAAAATTCTAAATTGTTCCTTCGCAGATATAAAATTGCGGCAATTAATGCGAATAATACGACTAGAGCTAAAGTTCCTGAGTAATTTGGTGGACGGAAAACTCGAATCTACAAAACATTACGATGATCATTAGGATTAATCTACAATAGCAATAATAATTACGTTAATATCTGTTCTTTCGTTAATCCATTTAGCAATTGATTCAGCAGAGAATCCGATCCGTTGTATATCCATCGTATCTAAATTCTTAGGTTTTCCTTTCGGAGGGAAATGTATAAAGACTGGTGCTGTATTCAACCTCATCTAAATCCGTACATTTATTTATAAAATATCAAATATTTATCGTATGTATTTACCATTTGAAAAACATCGGAACCTTCATCAAAATCAACAATCGCAAAGAATAATTTATTCGAGTACGCTTGCGAATACCTAAACGAATTGGCAACTATCACAAATTCATCATGTGCATGTTTACAAACCATGCACTGCCTATGCGGGGCCATCGCAGTAAACATAACAATTATCGAATAATTTCTAGGCGTTGCTTTCACGTAATCACGAAATTTATTCCCGTTAAACTTCAAGACGGCTTTAGCATTCGCCATTTCGGTAAGTTGCTGTACCCTCTCAGCCATGGAGACTCCCTTGGAAAAAATCAAACATTATTTGTAGGTTATGTTTATTGAAAATTGGAGAAGCAAATTTCGACTTACCGGTTTGCGAACTTGACTTCCTGCATGATAGAAACAAAATGAAGATAATGCAATTAGGATTAATATGCATTTCATTTTGATTTCTTATTAGATTTTCCTATTTTCCTGCCGGCTTACATATGTCAACGTGTCGTAAAATCACATCACCTATTTGAAGATCGATACACGTATTCCGTTCCGGACACGGTAAAATCATCGAATCACAGTATTTACATGACTGTTATCTGTCTATTTATATGATATTTTCGAGTTATTTTCTTGTTGATCGACTGATAATATGTAGAATATAATAGGATTAAATATAAAGTCAGATTAGGCATCAAAGCGTTACGAAATGTCACATTATTTGTTGACACTGTATTAGAGTAGCAATTTTAAATGCCAAATAACTAAAATTCAATAATTTATTTCATAAAATTCTCATTAATATTTCTTTTTATTGATTTTAACGGCTGTTACAGATTAGTTTAATGACATAACGGAGTGAATTTTGAATGTAATTAATGTAATTGTAAAGGACACCTATTATGTGTCAAAAATCACTATGTGAAGTTAGCAACTCTAATTCTGTTCCTATTTTCACACTTCTTTTTGACATTATATTAACGCGGCAAAATTTAAAATTGTTTAAAATCTATATTTGCTATTTATTTTAATAAAACACAATTATTTCGTCTCTTCAAAAATATATTTATCTACATATTTCTTTAATTTACAAATTAATAATATTTTACAATACATTAAGCTACATTCAACTGGTGAAACCTCTCTGTTCTAGATAAATAACTGTACCAATAAAATAAATTTATCGTTACGAATAATAACGGGAACACAACACGGGAGGCCCTATCAATTTTCGACACCGAATTAAATCTGGGTGTCCGTTTCTTTTTCTTTCTCCTCTGCTTTTGTCCTTGAAACGATAATCTTTGATCACTAACCACGTTGACGGTAGCTGGTTTGTAGCTTTTATCTTCCTGAGGTTTCCCAATACAGGATAAGTTGCACCACGGTTGTGATGGTCGGCGATTTGATGGAATCGGAATCGAGCAAGCTGATAAAGGAATTACTTCTATAAAATGATGATCACCGTTTTGGCAGGATCTTCCGTTGTTAGACGTCGAAGTCGTACACGAAAATTCGTCAAGTTCCTATGAATCATAATTTAATCTTTTAATTTAAAAATATCTTCTATATACCTCAAGCGGATTTCCTTGATTCGTTTGTCTGAGATCTGCCATCGTATTTAAGGGTTTCCAATCCTCTTCTTCGCTGCTCGAATCCGAACTAAAATCCGAACTGAAGTAACATTCACCAGAGCCGTATTTGGTGAAATAATGGACTACGGCGAACTGTGAAACGTCCAAATTTACAAGATGATTAAAATTACTTTTCTCGGCGGTTACTACCTGTATAATGGTGGCAAAAATAAAGGCGAAAGATAAGAAGACGAAGAAATCTAAAGCTGTAGGATAAGGGACTTTCGGCAGATCGGTTCTCGCTTCCAATCCTAAAAAAGTCATTGTCAACACGGTCGTTATTCCTGTAAAAAGTTTCAAAAGCATCAGAGCATCATTTTACACCTCACATCGTTGGTGAGATTTTTTGAGTAATACAATCTGTGCATGCTACACGTCGAGGTCTGAACATCATTTATAAAGCTGTCACTGTGTTGTGGTTTTCTTTATTTGTTCGCCAAAATTTAATTTATTTTTCAGGAGAGTTATATTGAAGTATCTGTATATTTGTCGATTCTTACCTAACGATACACGATCTGCTGTTGCTTCTCTATTTAGCCAGAAGGATACCCAGGATAGTACGACAAGTAGAACGCAAGGACCGTATACTTGTATTAGAAAATTACCCATGTGCCTTTGTAAATGGAAGCTGACCAAGAGCATTGAGTATTCGGCTAAAATAGAAATTTTGTGTTAAGTTTATGGAGCAATAAAGTAGAAAGCTGTAGGTACTCTCAATTTGAATCAAATTCGCATTTTTATTCCCGAAGATAACAATTTTAATGGGCAAGTATCTAAAAAAATAATATTTAAAGCGATTGCTTGGTTGGTAAAAAAAATCGTATCGCGTTTGACGTTTAAAAGACGTCATGGACGCAAGACCTTTTACCTAATGATGTGTTTGAGACGTCACATCATCCTTGTAAGACTTAGCAGATAATAAATTATTAAAAAAAGACGTCAAAATTACGTCAGTATTATACTTTTTTTCGTAAAATTTGAAAAATATCCTAATCTTAAATTAAATCAAATTCCTATCAACATTTCATACGAATTACCCCGATTAAATCCTTATCAATTTCCAGAAATCTTCCATATTCCCTAATATGCATGCAATTCAACAGATTTAATTCGGATGCTCTAACTGTCTGGGTAGTAATTAAAGGACTTATCGCAAGCAATCACTTAAATTTCCCCGAACGACTATATACACGACATTGTGTAGTAGCTAGAGATCGCAGTCGAACTTCAGGTCTGAATATCCAATTAAGAGCGGTCTAGTTTTCTTACTGATAGTGATGGTAACACTTCGGACACCTGATTTTGAATCGCTGCTAATTACGGTGTCCGTATGGTTGGCCGCCGGGGTCGCTATCAAATCGAACTGGGATAACTTCATGTCTTCGGCTATCGCTACTTGTCGATGCTGGTTCCAGCGGTAAATAACGTCTTGAGAGGTGTATCCAACTGTGGGAGAAATTTTCATTCTTTAATTAAAATGATTTAATTAATAGAAAAAAAAATACTTACAAGAACCGAATTTTAGCGGACATCGTTGGATATCCATTGGGAAGTCTTCCAAGTTCATTGGACAACCAGCTTTGATTGTTAACCTGCAATAATTCATTTTATTTCGTAACCGTAACGAAGGAAATCAATATCTTTTATTAATTAATATAGCGAAATTGCTCGAAGCTAGTTTCAGGAGGGTTGGAAATTTTCTTAATTTTTGTGGCATTGTACTCGACTACTCAAACATCATCTGCTCGTGACAGTTCTGCTTCCTCTATACTGATCAATTAAAAGGAACAATCCAATTCTAATTTAGTGTGCGTTGAAATTAATGACTGGAGATACTCAGTTCAGTTCAGTCGAAGCCCACTTGATAAATTGGTCTATTATCTGTTTACTCTATCTTGACAACCATGATTTTGACGCTAATTTAAGGTAATCTCGCTCGCAAACGTCAAATGACCAATTTATGACGTGATAAACACATTTCAGTTTCAAAACTTTTTATTGTTAACAAACGTCACAATTTGACGTTTAAAGTTGTGTTTAATTTGATGCGCACGAAAATACCACTCATTTAGCAAACGAAATAATGTTATTTTTTTATATAAAAATGACCTCATACTGATGTAAAAATGACGAGTTTATGTCATCGTTTAACGACATAATTTTAAAAATCTTTAATCCTTAAGAAAGACAACAATGAATACCGGGGTTACTACCTAAGTGTTTATTGTTTTATATGCTAACTGAATGTATTTTTACCGTATGACGTGTTTTTGACGTCGTTTTGATGGCACTTCTGTAAAAATCGTCAATTTGACGTCTTTTTTTGAAATTACATGAAGATTATCTTGTTATACGCAATTTCTAACAAAAATTAATGATTTAACACATCAGTGGGGTGACATATTGTCTATTTTTCTAAAATTTGAATAAAAATTAATCTTGAATAGGTACTCATTATTTGCTATTTTGATCAAAGAAATCCGATCCTGAACTATCACTAAGCAAATATGTAATTCAAAGTATATAATGACGTACTTTTGACGATACATACGACGTATAGATGACGTTATTATGACGATATCTATAAGAGTTTGACACGTAGATGACGAATAATCACTGTCAAAGTATCAAAAAATGGCGGTGGAGTTTGCTTGTTCGCTGTTCATTTTCGAAATTTGTTTTTTTTTTCATAGAAATTATGAACATGAGCACAACAATGTGGCACAGTAGAACGTCAATTCTCCGAACTCTGACTATCTGGATAGTATCAGACTCAATAGAATTGTGTTATAGACGTTCTATTCGTCAGAGAGAAATCAATGCCATCAGGGGCTCGCTTCTGCAGAATTTTTACAGTAGTAGTATCTAAGATATTCCTAAAAATGACGTTAATTGTACGTTAAATGTTTACGTTACGTGTAGGTTTCAGATGGCGTCTTCTATTCAGTATCATGTTCGTCATAAGAATCACTATAATATGACATCATATTGACAACAGAACACAACTTATTTAATTAGCGAAATGTCGTAGATTTGACGTCTTTTTTTAGTCATTTTTCGTCTATAACCTTAAACGATGCACTAACCCCGTCATCATACAATTACATAATTGATTTAGTTGAAGATTTACTAATCCTCTGTCGAATTTGTTGGCCAAATTCGTAATATTAGTGCCATATTTAAGATTAGGTCGATATTGTTAATCTTGCAACTTTTATTAATCCACTTTATATCTGACAGTTATCACTATGATTGGAACGGCCGAATCTGAGCTCTGTATCGTTATGAAGTAATGAAATAATATTCATATATTCGGAATTCATTATAGTTTTGCGAGCGTAATAAAATGGCGAATGCCTTATAAAAGTTTCCACATAATCAATATAACGACGGATTTAGTTTGTCGTTTAATCAATTCCTACAAGATTTAAATCTGTTTCCGAAAACTATTTAACCGAATTTATCGACATTTCAATTTGTAAGCTACGGCCGGATTGCAGCAACTTATCGGAAAGAATTTCAATGGAGTATCTGGACAAATATTCGGTTGCGTTTTGCGGTAGACGAAATTACCACTGGAAATAGTTTATGGATTTGTCGGGATTAGATTTTCGATTCTGAACGCGTATTTATTAGGAGTTTACTAGTCGTGGGGGGAAATTGGGGAAGCGGCCCCCTCTCGACTAACTTAGTGCAGGAAGCAATCGGTTGCACTCTCGAACAAACTTTAATTAATCCTTATCTCTCTTTTGCGGACTCGCTCGCCAATACGACGTCGTCTCCGAATCGAGTACGATTTGCATTACTACTCGAGTGGCAAACACATCGTAATTATGTCCTGATTCGCTTAATCTTGTTTGTATTGACTGGGAATCTGTTTGGGGAATTGTTCGTGTTTGTATACGAAAGTGTTTTTATATCTATTAGCGACCGAGATTTTAGTAACCGATACGAATAAAATGTAGGAAGACAATTAGGAAAATAATTCTGTATAATAGGGGATTAGGACCTTTTCCATTTCCTCACATTTAAATCAGAAATAAGTATCTGCGTGTATCGTATTACGCGAGACAATGACGAACGATGCCAACGCAACAAATATTTAAATTGATAAGAGCACCGCCGGTATCATCTGGCGCCCTCGGAGATGTACCGGTTTCCTGAAAGGGATCGAATGTTCCCGTCTTCGTCGTCTCCTGGATGTTTGACGGAACGTGATTGGAATCAGATAAGAAGACTTTCGCGGCGCCTATATATAGATAAAGGATACGGTGTTTGTTAAAGACTATCGTTTACTCGAGTCGTGTTAGTGGGGAACTTCTTTGCGATTTCAAACTCTACAAACTCTTCTTCCTAAAATTAACTTAATCAGCGCTTAAACAATGTTTTTATCCAAAATTTCGCGTATTTATGACGATTCGTGTAGTACCGTCAGTATAACGTCTAATACACGTCATAATATTAAAATACACATTTAGCAGCACTTTTAACATTGTTTTACTTTCTCTTCATCTATGATAAAGAAATATAGTATGACGTCATTTTAACTCAAAGAAATTACGTCAAAAAAACGTCACTCTGTTTATTGAGCAGTTTGAACACGTACAACTACTCCTCTAATAGCAACTAAATTTTTGTAGTTATAAATAAGGTCAGCTTATATCTTTAGCCACAACCTTTCAATTGAGATCGCAGAACTGTGACATAATCTAGTCATTTTTACGTCAGTGTTACGCAAATTTAATTGTTAGGAATCTAATCTAACTAAAATGTCGTCAAAATTACGTCATATTGTTTATTAGGATCTAAATAATAGGTTGATAAAAGTTTTAATCTAACTAAAATGCCAAAACAATGGCACATTGTTTATTAGGTGTAGTACCGACCGGATAAAACTGGAAAATGTGTCCATCGTAGTCATAGATAACGCTAGTCACAGATTTTGAAACAATCTTGCAAAATTGTGAGATAATCTCGTGATTTCTACGTCAGTATCATTTAATATTAGGTCCAAAATATGATATTTTAGTGGGGTTATTGTAGTACCGTCCTAATTAAGTCAAAAATACGTCATTCAATAAATCCATATAATGCATTCAGTTAAGTCATTATTACGTCAGCATAACGTAATCTTAACTCCAAAAAGGGAAAATGATGATTGTTTAGTATTCATTTCGTTTCGTACACCCAACGTCAAAAACACGTCATAATTGATTATGGTGCAGTAGCTGTATTAATGCCTACTAAATATTAATAACCATAATTAATAGCGATTTATAAGTTTAATCACAGCCTTTAAAATAAGATCGTAGAATTGGGGTATAATCCTGCCGTTCCACGTCGAAAAAAAACTGACGTCAAATTAACGTCATATATTGAAATTTTAAAGAAATTAGAATAGTAGCAGGTGGTCAGTATGTCCAATTGTCATACATCGGAGGTTGCCTAATGAAAAAATGGTTGACTGCAATGTTTTGTCAAGGAAACAAAATACTGACGAAAAATAGGCTTGTTAGCCTGCGAATCGAATAGTTTTCAGTTCAGTCATTATTACGTCAGCATAACGTACCTAATCTTAATTCCAAAAAGAGAAAACAACTTGAATCTAACGCCACATTGTTTAGAATTTATTTCGTACCGTACACCTAACGTCAAAAATACGTCATAATTGATTATAGTGCAGTAGCTGTTTCAATGTCTACTAATAAATATTAGTAACCATAATTAATATCGACTCATAACCTTAATCACAGCTTTTAAAATGATATCGTAGAATTGATGTATAATTTAACCGTTTCACGTCGAAAAAAAAAAAACTGACGTCAAATTAACGTCATATATTGAACTTTTAAAGAAATTAGAATAGTAGCAGGTGGTCAGTATGTTCAATTGTCATACATCGGAGGTTGCCTAATGAAGAAATGGTTGACTGCAATGTTTTGTCAAGAAAACAAAATACTGACGAAAGATAGGCTTGTTGGCCTCCGAATCGAATAGTTTTCAGTTCAGTCATTATTACGTCAGCATAATGTACCTAATCTTAATTCCAAAGATGGAAAAAGACTTGAATCTAACGCCACATTGTTTAGAATTTGTTTCGTACCGTACACCGAACGTCAAAAATACGTCATAATCAATTAAGGTGTAGAAACTGTTTCAATGCCTACTAAATATTAGTAACCATGATTAATATCGACTCATAACTTTAATCACAGCCTTTAAGATGATATCGTAGAATTGAGGTATAACCTTATCGTTTCACGTCGAAAAATCTGACGTCAAATTAACGTCATATATTGAAATTTTAAAGAAATTAGAATAGTAGCAGGTGGTCAGTATCTCCAATTGTCATACATCGGAGGTTGTCTAATGGAAAAATGGTTGACTGCAATGTTTTGTCAAGAAAAGAAAATACTGACGAAAAATAGGCTTGTTGGCCGGCGAATCGAATAGTTTTCTGTCAAATTATTCGCTAAATCCCCAGCTTCAGATTAAGATGAGATTAAACGTCCAAATCAAAAACCTGAATTAGAAAAATTCTAAAAACCGACTAGGCTCAATAATGCCACCCTTTTCGCTAGAAATAGTATTAATCAGTCGAGTTGGAGATAATTAGTTCGTGGCGCCTCCGGATGTAACATCTCATTATCCGGAAGCCCACGGCGTACTCGGCTAGACAAGTTTACTTTAGCTACAGTTTTCCACTAAATTTTCTAGTCTAGTATTTTCCACCTGTCCGCACGGTAATTTAAACTTATTCACGTCAACAAGGCGTAATAGACCTGTGGAAAATGGGGAAACGGTTCACTTACCTTGACGAATACAAGACGCGCCCATCCTGATAGAGACGTACGAATTTATTCGGCGTAGTAATCGTGTGCAAATACGACTGCTTGCCGTTATAAAAGTAGGTATCTGGTTTCCAAATTCTTGCCAGCATTGATATACTTAGTGCGAGAGTGTCCTTATCGTCACCGGGGAATGCGAGACGCCTATCAACCCATGACTGGCGGAAGTAACAATCCATGGAATACGTCTGGGGAATAGACAAATCAAGAAGGAAGAAAAATATGTTATACGTATACTGTAAACACGAAATTAGATGGAGACATATCCCCGCCGCTCACGATCTAATTTGAGGTTCACAGTAGAAAAACGTGTTTTTTTTCTTCATCTATTAATTTAAATTAATAGTGTAGGGAAGCTTTTAGTAAAATTGAGATCATTACCATCTCAACAATCTTCCCCCAGCTTGTTGTAATCTCGATTTGATGTGAAGCTGGTAGATTATTTAATATTCATTCCTGGAGAGTGTATTCAAATTTATCGTCTGACTGTGTTACTTTACAATTCAAATTTTCGCCGCTGCAACCTATACAAGCGTCTTTTATATGGGTTGTGGTGAAAGAGTAAATACGTAACGGTTCCGGAGTTATGCAAGAAATGACGCATAATAAGCTGGGATGGATGGATTTGCCGTTGTCTTACGGATGCATCGGCAGATAAAATCCGCGTATAATGGTAATGATACGTATTTTGGCGCCCCAGCGTGATCTTGGGAAAAATTATTAGTCTAGGTAATTTAAGATTCGGAATCGTTTAATACGCGGGGATTTATAAAACTAGGAGTGAGGATTTTTTATTGTTAGAGTAAATAGGTTAGCTCATTTTATATGAAGCAGCATCCTTTCTTTCAGAATTTTCTCTTTTGAGTTATATCTGATACTTATTTGCATAAAGTTTATTTTTAGTTCTTTTGACGTTTTTCTGATATCTAACTTGTGTTGTTTTTATATGAAACACCCTGTATATTTTCATAAATTTTTCTAACTGTCAAATTATAAACCCGTTAAAAACGACATCGACATAACCTTAAATTTAATACTAACCGTAAAATATCAAGTAAATCATTCAGAATCTATCAAATCTGATTCACAATACGAAAAAAAATGTCTAAAACTGCTCTTAAATACCTTAAAAAATACGAAAAACACGAACGCTCCTGAACGTATCCGAGGGCGAAACACCAAGCGCTTTCGTCGCGGATTTCTTTTTATTTTCTAAAGAAATATATTCTATTTCGATTTCGAAATATTAGAAATCTAGTTTTTTGATGTTGGTCACATTGATTTTAACTTTGACGTTTTAGAAATTTTAAAATTAGCTGTGTTAATAATTTATGTAATTCTAACATTAAAATAAAATATATTATCAACCTATGTATATGTTTATTTCAATTAATTGACTTTTGTCTAACTCTAAATATCTAATTAATTCAATTTAATAATTAAATTACTTCTTCTGAGATAAGGAGTGTAATTTGAGTCATAAGTCATTTTAGACCAATCATATAGCTGCTTTAGCGGAAGCTAGTGACGTAACATTACGATTTGACAAGATGAAGGCGGACATGATTGTTGCGGTCATCTTACTTATCTCTAACGCTGAATAGACGCGTTATCTTCGGAAGAATGTGATGCTAGCTTAGAAATAATTATTGTAAAATTGCTACGCAAAATAAAACTGATCAAACATATTCTCTTTCATCGTTTGGTGTAATGCGGCCGCGAATTATCAGGTAAAATATATCATTTACATATAATTACGGTGATGTATCTACTATTAATAAGATTCTACCTTCATTACAGGATTGTTTAGCGTCTCCAAATATCGGAACGAAGCATAAATCTACTCAAAACATCATATTTATCCGCTGGACAAGGCATCAAAGCTACTACTAAAGAAAATAAAGAAAAATTACAAGCGGAGATTAAACAAACGCCGTTTTGTATCGAATAAGGTATTTAAAAACAAACTTATTTATTCTAATTTATAATTTCTCTCAATTATTACATCCTAACTATTAGCAATTATCAAGTATATCATTCGAATTGTATCAATTCTATTCAATATCACGTAAAAAATGTTGAAAATTGCGTTTTAATAGCGTCAAAACGAGAAAAACACGAATGTTCCCGAAAATTTCCGAACGCGAAGCGCCAGCGTTTTCGTACGTATCGGTCGGCATTTCTCGGAACGGAAAGGTCGTCTGGAGGGGCTAGACGTTAGCGCCGGCGCTTTGGCGATTCCGACGGGATTGGCGCTTCCGCGTGTGTATTCTGAGAAAAGCGATAAAATCGGAGATCCCCGTTTTCGCGGAATTCTTTTTATTTTATAAAGAAATATATTCCAGACGAACTTTAACGTTAGGATATTCTTTGTTATATGTATTTAGGGTGATAATGCTTTAACCTGTTTAACGTTGGTTACACTGATTTTTAACTTGACATTTTAAAAACCCTTGCGTTTTTTGAACAGTCTCGACATCTCCGATTTCCCTGAAATTTTGAATATAAAAACATACATAGATATATATAATTAGTAAATTTAATTTATTTGCAGCTGTCAGCAAATCACACTACGACAAAATAATTTTTATGCAATTAAATTACTATTTCGAAATAGAAAATGAACATCATTTGACTTATTTAGTTAGTACGGACCAATCATGAAGCTGCTTTACCGAAAGTACGTGACGTAACAATGCAATTTGACAAGATGAAGGCGGACATGATTCTACATTGCTATGTAAGATAAATCGGATCAAGAACTTTTCCTTTCCTACTTTAATATGACGGAACTCTAAACTATCAGGTAAAATATATTATTTACATGCACTTACGGTGATGTGGTCGTGCTAATAACGTTTTACTTTCATGAATAGACCGTCCCGTGTCCAATTATCGCAGTACAAGTTTATCGAAAATGGCCTGCCTATAGGTACACCGCACAAGAAATTAAAGCTACGCATGGCGAAAAACGAAGATTATCTTGTATAAGAATACAGCTGCGAACTAGGCAAACAGCCGATTTGTGTTAAATAAGGTATTTTAGAACCAAATTATTTATTATTATTATTTATTACTTTTCCCGCATATTATTCTATAATCTGTTAGCGAATGACGTTTAGGAAGCGTATTTTGTGTTAATCTAATCTTCATTGCTCGTATTTTCTCGGTTTTTCTCTTCGTCGAGATTGGCAGGATCTATTCAATATGAATGCTTGTTTTTGAATTAATTTCCCCATGTTACCCAACAAGGTATACCACAGTGCGAATGCTATCCCTAGTGCTCGTATGATCGTCAGATTCTTCCTTCTAATTTGACATTCAGCTTCGTTCTGAATGGGTGCTCTAATGGCATTTGTTCCACTGACACCACATACTCCGGCAGGGGTCTATCAAACAGTTGGGAGTTTTTGGCGTTCGTATGAGTATCGAACTGGTAGTTTCAATCTTTTGTATACCTTCTCAAGTTTAATCAATAGGCAAACATTGTCAGAAAAAGTATTCATATTGGATAGTAATCTTGGATTAGTTGTTGTGTGGTTAATTTTTCTTTTCTGCTAGGTAGTAGGATCTATTCAATATGAATCCTAGTTATTGAGTTATTCATTTCATGTTATGCAAGGTGGAGGATATACGATAGTGCGAGTACTATCCCTAGAGCTCATATGTTAGCCAGGCCCTCGCTTCTCCTTTGACATTCGGATTAATTTCCGAATGGGTGCTCTAATGGCATCGCTCCAATGACACCATATACTCCGGCAGGGGTCTATCAAACGGTTGGGAGTGTTTGACCCTCATATGAGTATCGAAG
>SMLS01068430.1:0-12229 GCA_004785975.1 Popillia japonica
TGTTACGAAAACCAGATTATAAATTTTGTAAAGGTTATGGAATAAATTTGACTTTTGTTAGAATTGCGTGTTATTATTGACCTAAAAGTGGAAAAACTATCTGGATAATAAGATAAGTTAAAAGGTCATAAAAATACATATATTAATTACTTCCGTTAGTTACTAATTTCGTTACTAGCCATCGCAATCATCTATTCAATTGCGTTCTTACAACTGCTATGTATTTTGTATTTTCATGTACTTGGCTGACATTCTTAAAACAGAATATTGCGCCAGCCAAACGACAAAGAAGAGAATAGGTACGTCTTTAGTCGTAAATAAATAGAAGCTCAAGCTAACATATCAGGATTTAGTTTATAAAAAATGTCTTTAATGCTAGTTGGAATAACGTTCGATAGGAGTAGTGGTAAGAGTGACAACTTAGTGGATTCGCAGATTGCAAACACTGCTTCTAGTGTTTTAGCATAGACACACTTAATAATTGAGTTTGAAGTAGAGTTATTACTTGTGTATTCTTGGGGTAGGGCAACTGTAGCAACTTTCTCAGATGTGTTGCTTGCCTTGGCTGCCACGATAGTTTTTTACTGTATAACCTGTGTGTGTAATACTTTTCTATTGCTTTGTGACCCTAATTCTTGGTAAAATGTTAATAGTTCAACTGAAATATTGATGTATAACAATACATGGTCAGCAATGCCAGTTTTTCGATGCATGACCAATTCAGGGACGACATAGGTGCAAACGTGCATTAGGGTCAGGTAAAAGAGGGGTAGTTTACGACTCAAAGTCATCACTAGTCAAAGCAAGAAATAAATAGGACAAGCGCAAAACACGACATCAGCAAATACTAAGTAAAACAGGTTGTTTTGGCTAAATCTGGTGAATATGCTTTAAAAGGTAAAAATTGTTTGGAGAAGGTGCATATAAGCGAAAGTGTTTTCCACGAAGATCTTTCCTTATAGTAAGGAATAGAGAGTTTGCTACTGAGGACTGTCTGAATTACAAGGTGATAGGCGGATTTTTACAATCTGGGAGTAGATTGAAAAATATTTACTTTGTAAACAGGAGCGTGGTTGTCACATCCTCCATCCCCTTCCCCTCCCCCCGCTTCTTTTCTTGCTAACGAAGATTAATCAAAGTAGTTATGTAAGATGCTGGATTTATAGTTTCATTTTCTGAAGTACTTTAGTGTTAAAGCATAAAGCATTGATTCTCATGTCTCAGGTGTCTGATGGTTCTCATGTGAGAAGCTTACGTCAGATTTCTTTCGGGACTTTACAATAGCAATGCATCTAAGTATTCCAAGAAGTATTCTAACATTCCATCCACAGATTAAAATTAAATTACTGCAGAGGAGTTGAGTTAGAGCAGTAGTAAAACTTTTTATAAGTTTCTAACGATACTCTCGGTTCAATAACAAATCTTTCCTTGTATAAAATTCTATTTGAGCGTAACAGGCAGAGAATTATTGGGCGATAAATATCATACATGACTTACTTCTCGTTACAAATGGACCCCAAAAGTTGTTTTCGTACAGTCGGGAAAATAAAATATGTTTCTTTGTGGTTTGTGGTCATCGGTTTATTTCAACCCTTCCTCTACAGGAACTTTTTTCCCTGTAGCCTGCTGAATGTGGTACGTACATACCTTGGGACATTATGGAATTTTATTATCCCATTAATTCACTTCTTTCCGAATTAACGTTTTTACCGTCCTTGAGAATTAACGAAGACTGAAAACGAATTTAAACTAAGGAAGTTAATGAGAACATCACAATTAAAATCTGAGCTTTTGAAAATATTATTAAAATTCTAAATCTAACAACTGTTCGGAAAATCCTGAATATCTTAAAAACGTCTCGGATTAAACAAATACGCAAATGAAGAGTGAAACGTTAAAGTGCGAAGAACTTTGTAATTAGAAAGGAAGCGAACACAAACAGTGGAATAAATTTATTGAAACGCGACTGGTTTTCAGCAATGTCAAAGGAGTTCTCCACAAATAATTTCAATTCTGACGAAAACTTGGAAATTAAATTCGTTCCTTCGAAAATAGAGAAGAAAATCGGATATATCTCCGAGAGTAAATGGTTTATAGATTTATAGATTCGTGTTTACCTTTTACTTCAAGTTACATTTCTTCAAATTTGGACCTTTCCGTTCCGTCATCTTCTTCGAACGATTGTTGGATCGTTTCATTTCCTGTAAAAAAGAAAATTCACTTTAGAATACGGGATGTCGGTTAAAATAAATATTTCTCTTTTGTTAAACGGTGCCGTTTCAGCGTTGAGCGATGTTAAAAATAGATCCTTGAGGGATTCTCAGGTACGTCGCAACGACTTCAAACGCTTCAGTTGATTTAAAACGGATTATTTGATTAACTAGACATGGAATTCGCATCGATTAGGAGCAGTAATTGTTCTACGTCAGGAATGAGGCTTAATTTTCCGAAATTCCTACTATGATCGGGTTTATTTTTAAAATAAGTATTTCACGGATATGTTCTTGGTAGGCAGTCGTTCTAAATATACTAATTAGAACTTATTCTTCTGTTTAGAATGTTATAAAATATATTGTCAGATATTATAAGCAGTATTTGGCATTTTTCACTGAATTAGAAAATGAATTTGACACTCTACCTTTAAAAACACGACGTTTCTTGTGATTTATGCTCGATGGTGCATATAGTTCTTGTCCAATCGTGTAATGGTTAAACCGCGAATATGCATTTCCATGGCCACCTGACTCCCCCCAATTGGATTATTTTTCATGGGGTTGGCTCAAACTTACCGTACATTCAGAGAGACTGTTTGACAACAGAGAAGATTTGGAGAAGAGATTTCGGGAAGTGGCAACGCAATTAAATAATAATCCCAATTTGCAAAACTTTCCTGGACACCTTGTATATAATTAAGCAACAAATTATAGATTGTTATAGAAAATTTATGGACTCAACTCAAAGTGACAACCAAAAGAATTCTGCCTATGTTTTGAATGGGCTTTTACAACTTAGCGCAACTACTTGGAATCATTTAGCAACATCAAACCTTCACATCATACTTTACGCCAATACAAAACCAACAGCTCTCATAACAGCAACAGTTAGTTCTAGTTCTAGTCTCACATACTTATGGACGTATATGTCTTTATTATAAATATGTGAAATAAAAAATAACCTTCGTCAGTGCAAGAATGCAAAAAGTTTATATGTATGTTTTTCCTCTGAATTGGGGGTGGTTTTCCTCAAAGATCAATTACTTCTTCATTACTATGTACTATATTGTATTCTGCAGATTTGTACACTCATCTAAAACATTCTGCGTCACACGTCTCTTTCAACAATAGTAACCTTTACTCCAGTAGTAAAAGGGATCAGCTAAAGTCTGCCATAGATTAAACAAACTGGGTAGGTATGTCTAAACAACATTGTATCCTAGTTAGTAATACAAAATGTTATGTAATTATACATATGTTCCAGACAAGGAATTAGAACCCTAAATTAATATTACAATTTATGTCCAGATTGGTAACAATGTCGTCCCATCTAACCTTGTGTATGGTTAACTTTACAGTCATCTGTTTTGATAAAATTATGTATCTTTCTATGATTTCCAAAACATACCACGGCGGCTTTACTTGGACTTTACTGAAGGAATGCACAGTAATCAGTCACACGTTAAAAAGTGTTGGACTACAAAAGTTACCTCTGCAAAGTAATACGTAGTATAAACAATGAAGTCATCAGGTGTTGGTAAATCTTCCAGGACTATTCATTTAGATAACTAGCAACTAAATCCACAGCTCCCCTAGCGAAGCCAATATAATACAGCTTCGAAATCGACAAACCATGTGAAATTATTATATTGATCTGCCTTAAGATCAAGCAGGAGTAATTGCAAGGCGATAGAGTTTAATTCCATTCATGTTAATACCGTCATATCCCGAAGCACCAAATTTGATTATTAGTAGAAAATCGGATTTTGTTCTCGGTGTGAATAGTAAGAGGAAATTTACGAGAGGGACAAGCAACAAATTGAATTTATAACAGTCTTTTTCTACAAGAAAGTTGTATAATTCATCTAGAAAGAAGTTACTAATTTGAGAGAGCTTCGAAAGATTCTCACGAATCCTATCATTTACTCCGCGCTTAAAGTTTTACCTAAGACTTGTGTAGTCTTGTTAGAGTACTTAATGCCTTATAATGCTGTTGGAGCACAGCCGAGTTAATCTTTTTAATATTCCGTTTACCTTTACTTCTCACTGCATTCCTTGACTTACGGGTAATCGACCATGGACCACCAATAGAATTAATTTGAAAAACTTCATTTCTAACCGTGCAGCTCTTTGCAATTTTTAACTCACGTTGCTAGGTGCTTAGTGATGCGACAATGTAGAAAGTATTCCTTTATTATTTTTGGTTTTGGTTTTAAATTCTGTTGTAAAAATTTCTCCGACATAATTAAGAAATCTGTAGGGATGATGGTTTCTAGAATGCAGCAGGATTTTTGGTTAGTGGTGAATTAGTTATTTTGCAAGGGCACTCTAAAAAGAGGTTCACCACATATCAGTGCTTCGGTTTTGTATTAGCAATCATAACACGTTTTCCACCAAACGGAGAGATGTTATCGCAGTTAGCTTGAGTTTGTATTATCTCAACTATTGCTTCTCCTGACAAAATTCCATTACACCGCTTACATATCGTTGGTTTAATAAGAAAAATGCCTAACTCCATTTCATAAAATTTTACAGGAGAGCTAAAAAACGTTTAATTTTGTGGATTTCCCTTACCATGTGTGTGATATCTTGTTCAGATACTTATTTTGATACAGTTTTTAGAAGTCTATAAATAAATTTAAAAAAATGTTTGAAAAAAATAATGGAGTTAGGCATATTTCCACATAATTTTTAGATTTCTGTGGCAGTTAGGCAAATTGTTAACTTACCTGATGAAAAGTTTAACTAATAATAAAAACTTATTTGTTTTACAATTTATCGCAATAGGTACAAGTATTGTATGTATTTTAACTGAAAATATTCTGAAATAATATTATTTATAGTAATATACAGGGTGTATTTGAAATAAAACAAAAAAATATTGAGAATGGTAAGATGCAATTAAGGCTCACATAATCTTAATAAAATGCGGATTTAGGCAGTTTTCTGGCGCTTTTTTACTGACGTAAGTTAGGCAGATTTCTGTTTCGTCATTTATGAGCGTACACAATTTATTTTGATATAGGTAGTTTTCTGAATCGATTGTCACTCATATTAGGATACAGATTGCACTAAAATCCTAATTTTACTAAAAGTGGTGTTAGGCAATTTTCTTATTAAGCCCCGATATACATAATGCAGGTCTCGTAGAGTCTATTTTCTGTACAACAGTGATATCTGTATATTTTTCAGACATTCACTACAAAAAGGACGAATTCCTTATTAGAATGAAAGTTTAGAGATGATGTGTTTGATATTGAGCTATTTAGTCGATATGTTAGGAAAGTTAATTTGTCAACCTCAAGCAGTAAGCGCACCCTGGTTTGCAATTTTAGAGCAGAAATAGGGGCATCAACTTACCCTTAAGCGCCGTCGTGCGGTCATGGTGACCGCCAGCAATATTTAATTATAAGAATACTTCTCCCAATCGTTTCTGTTATCTGCCAGAATTCCTATACCTTCAAATGGCATCATATTTAGTATATATCTAGAATAGTGTCGTTACACATGTACTTGTATTCAATCAAAAGCGCATTGAAGTTTTGAAGCGGTCACGGT
Organism: Popillia japonica; assembly: GCA_004785975.1. Lineage (NCBI taxonomy): Eukaryota > Metazoa > Arthropoda > Insecta > Coleoptera > Scarabaeidae > Popillia > Popillia japonica. Next base: position 5,772 of record SMLS01068430.1, read on the forward strand.
GACCGCACTACGGTGTTTAAGTATTTTGTACGGCGCGTATAGGGACTGTGAGAAAATGAGTGATAATCCTGGACCGTCAAAAAGAGTTCGTTACGACGACCCAGATTTTGAAAGAACATTTCTTAAATAGTCTGAAGAATGTGGTGACGAATACAGCGATGATGAGGAAGTCGATGAAAGCTATTGGGAAATGACTGAACACGACTCTAATTCAGACGACGAGACCAATGAAGTCGAACTTGATGAAATCATAGAAGACGAGGACCCTGAAGAAAACGAAATGCAGAAAGAAGGTGTACGTGAAAATATCTCGAGTGTAACAAAAAGTTACTACGGAAGAAGCCGTTATAAATTGTCATCAGAGTGTTTTGTCACACGTAGTAGAACTCAGAAACATAATATTGTGATGCAACTCCCAGGACTTAAACCTACCGCAAAATTAGGATCAACTGCAGATCCGATTTCTGTATGGAGTTTACTGTTCTCAGAAGATATTTTGCAAATAGTACTATTAAAACGTCAACTAAAATCTAACATTTGCAGCGTCTTGAACATTGCTGATGAGCACATACCTGAAGTATTAGTTGAAAAGCTTGAAAAGCGCAAGACCTGTTATTGTTGTCCAAGTAGACTCAAAAGAAAAACTTTTCACTTATGCTGCAGTTGTAAAAAACCAATCTACATCGAATACTCTTCAAAACTATGTCAAGACTGCAAGCGAAATTTATAGTTACTTTGCACATTGTAGTTTTTATGACACCATATCTTTGGACAATTATTTTTATGTACAATATTTGGTTTGATATCTATATTCTTAGAAATATGTCAATTTGTTAAGACAAAGTTTGTTTACTTTTCTCAAAAAAATATTTGGATGCGGTATGTACAAAATCGCTAAATATTACATTTTGTGAAATATGTAGTAACTGGAAGGATAATAAAATAATCTTTTGTATTTTTCCTCTGCCTTTCATTTATTAATGAATCAATAAATAGATCTGACTGCTAAAAGTAGTAATTTTTCTATTAATTACGGAAATGGGCCTTGAATTATTTGCGGTCATCATGACCTCACTACGGTAGCGTTGTAAGTACTATTCGACTACGGCGCTTAAGGGTTAACAACAAGTTACGAGTTGACTAGCAAGGAATCTCACAATTACGACAGAGAGCTTTAACATTCGCATCAAAAATGTTGTTACAACAAAAAAAGAATAAGAGAACACAAACTATTCTGATAGATGAAGAGCGAAAAAGAAATAAAAAACTTAAACAAGAATAAGTATATTATATTTTTATGATACAAAAATTTGAAAGCAAACTATATCTATGTATATATGTACATATATAGCACAGTGTATTCGTTTTATAGAAAAAGAGAACACAGTTTCCGCAGCACACAAGTTCTATAAGTTTAAAGCGCTACCGCTTGGCTCTCTTTCTCTTTTTGAACTGTATCTAGATTGTAATAAATGTCACGGTTCACACGTTTACTTAAAATACAAGAAAGGTATCTCATCTGCCTTATCTGTTGTTTTCAACTAGAAGGTATAAATTAACCGGTTTTCTGCTCTGCTTAGTGTTCGCTTTTAACATGTAGTTCTACCAGAAATTTATTAGCAAATTACTCAACGCTTATTATTTTCTATTTTTGACGAAAATGTTCTCTCTCTTAGGTTATGAAATGGTTGCATGTATCTTTTGTACAAATAGTTAGGCGTTGGTTGCTTTCCAGGGTATTATGTTATTCCAGTTACTATATTTCCAAGTAATTTTAGAACAAATTTAAATATCGAAATTATGACGTAATACCAAGCAGTAGAATTTAACAATAGTAAATTTAACAAAGCAGAGTTGTTATTGTCAGCTTCATTTTTGTAGAGAATTAGTATTACTTGTAATAGGACCCCAACAATTTAAGAAAAATATAGTCAAAACTGCAGTAGTGTGATACATCATATGTTAAATTTGAAGGTCCAGGAATGAGAAGAAAAATAACTCATATCCTAGTATTATTATTCCAAGAACGAAAAGCAGAAAATATAAAAAAACCAGTAGCTGAATGAAAAACTATGTGCCAGAGGGAATCAAACGTCATAATTGATCAAATACGTGAGCGTGATTTGAGGTTTTGTAATGTGACATTATTAAACATTCTTTTTTTATCAAATTGGTTCGAAATAGGAAATATCGCCGTTATGAAATCGTTTATCCCTTTCTACATAACAGTAATCATTGCCACCAAACTTCCATTTAGCGCTATCATTAATTTGATGTGTAGTCATCGTTTGATGTTTTGAAGTGTTTGCCCAACAACAACAACAGGCATTATAGTTTATTACATATGTTACCCAATGACTGATCATATCTTTTGACTTCAGATTGTTAAGAATCAATATACATTTACTTTTCTGTGCCAAAGGTTGGTATTGCAAGTGAAATTGGATTTTTGCTGTAATGTGCCTAAACAAATTTTCAAGATACATCACTTCCAATCCAGCTTAATTAACTTATCTTCACGTCAATAAATCTTGGTGTAAATAAAGGATACATTTTTGGCAGGTTCTAGTGGTTGCTAGTATGTAGATTGTGCTGGCAATCTCTGCTAGAGATTGGCCGATGGCACCACCGCTCGATGCTCCTCCTTGTGTAGAAATAATGTATCCCCAAAGCTAAATCAGCGATCAAATTCGTCCTATTATGAAATAAGAGTAATACTACCGACAGAATCTACTAATCCTACTAAATTGAGAAAAGCATTCGTAAAACCAAACCATCATGAATGACAACCAGAACGTAGCCAAATTGAAAAAAATCTCTGATTTATTGCACCATTAGCAAATTGCGATTGCTTATTTTGAATGAATATGGTTTTTGTGTGATGTCCGTATCCCTTTTTATGTAAACTCTAAAACGATAACACTGAAACAAGCTTAAATCCTATTGTACAGATTGCCAGAAATTGAGTAACCGTTTGGTACCGTATTCTACTGTTAAGTATGAATATGGATGGAAAATTCTGGAGGCTTTACGTCATTTTGTCTGAATATAACCGTTACTGCTTGTGAGTGATGGTGTTGTAGTTTCCTGTGATACATATACGTATTTTGAGTTTGCACAAGGTTTTAATTTACTTCGCTAACTTTAACTGAGGGACAAATCTACTTAGACCTTCTCCTGTAAATATATAGCGTCGTTATTTAGTGCCATACATTTCGTTTAAATCTTCTGAAGAAAACACTTGAATATCTTATAGTCTATTTCTTTTCTTGTCAACTCATGGATATTAAATGAGCATAACGGCTACACAACTAAGATTATGCAACCTTTTTACCCTTTTCATGGAGCCCCTTTTATGTCAATAAGTTTCCTAACCCTGAATATTAGTATGGACACTGTGATTGTTTGCAAAGGCCGAAATAAAGTCTTAAATTCGTCAGTCGCTCTGTCCAGTTATTCCACGTCCCTCGATCAAAATCACAAGCTTCCCAAACCGAGAAACGAATACCGATTGGTTGAAGTAAGATCGTAACTAAGCTGACATCGGTCTACTGACACGAATTACGATGGAAACAACTAAATTCCAAATGCCAACAGACCTTTGCAAATCGATAGGAGATTTGGGAGATTGTCCTCCGAAAGTTTTTTAATAAGTCTCCTTCGTACAATATCCAGCGAGTTCATAAGCTACATTATAACTCTACCATCGCGGATATTGATCCCTTATTAAGTATTTAGGAAGAGATTATAACGTGAATGCCTACGCGAAACGTTTTCTTTAAATAGGCCAAGTGGCATCCGCTTTAGGAATTCACTTAATGACTTGGTTTAAAGTTGAACTCTCTTAATAAGAAACTTGAATAATTTTTTCTCGTAAAATTGCCTTCTAATGCATTTAATTTTTGAGTTCTGTTTCCTTGCATAAAGAAAGTACGTCTATACAATTGTAGTCGTCTAATAAGATTAATCCTAGCATGGCGGAAAGCAGTTATATAGAGAGGGGATAGTATTCATCGATGATTTATTCATCTTTCGCATTTAACGTATAAAACAGTTTTGCAGAAGAATGTTATTACCAAAAATTGTCCTATCTAGTTACCACCGGGTCTAGAAAAATGCTCGTTTGCTAGTTACTATGGTGACATGTTAAATTTGTCCGAAATAGTTCTAGAAGATGTCATACAAGATTGAAATACGAAAGTCAGTTGGACGAGTACCTAAACCCGATATTGTTAACATTTTTCGAGACCAAAATATTGGACGGTCAACCATTTACCGCACAATTAAGGAAAGTGAACAAAGTTTGCCATGCATCAATTTACTGAACAGTGGATGACCTCCAGTTTAAAGTGGAGAAGTGGTGAAGTAAATAGACTCATGCAATCTAATTTTCGACTGAAAATGGATTAGAATATCGAAAAAGAGAGAAGTGTCTCAAATACACAGCCACACAACTAGAGAGAAGCTCCAGATGCTGCCGAACATTAAGGTGTTAGCTTTTTTTTGGCAACAGAGTTATTGCTTTGGACGATGAGAAATATTTGAGATTAACCAATTCGGCAATAAAGGGTAACGATGGTTTTTACACGTCTAATATTGCGAATTGTCCTGACAATGTAAGATTTAAACCAAAGGCGAAATTTTGCGATAAGATTACGATCTAGTCTTCTATTTCTCAAGCAACAATTTCAAGAAGTCACGTTGGGAAAGTTAAAAGTTAAGCTATGGATAATTGTCAACGTAAATTGATAAATTTCATTAATTCTCGTCATCCAGATGACGATGTAATATTCTGATCCGGTGTGGCTTCTTGCTATTATGCTAGAATTGTTGAGAACTGATTAACTGAGCATAACGAAAACTATGTACCTACGGAAGAAAATCTCCCCAATGTACCTCAGAGTTTGCGGAGTATTGGGCACTGCTGAGTAGGAAAGTTTATGACAAGGGTTGGGAAGCCCAAAATGATTGCTGATGTGTTTATTGAAATAACTTTTAATTCTTATCTACAAGTGGGCATAATTTTTCTACTTAATAACAATTTCAATTAAGATTTTGCTCTTCGCTACAGTCTGCATACTTCTCACTCCAAATCGTGATTTTGATTTTCCCTGTATTCCAGCCAATGTTTTAAAGATTTTGTACTAATTGTGGATCTACAAATCCTGCAGAGCTTTTTATCAAGGATATTCTTTCTGTGGAACGTAGGATAAACCTTTTCTACGTTGGTTTCAAACCTTTTAGGAAACTCTGTACATACATGCTCTCTGACAGACAAGCCAGTACCACTTGATAATTTTTTCTGATATTTAAAATCAATTGCCACTTTATAGTAGTTCTGCCAAATTTGATCAAAAAAGTTTTACTCCTTCTTTGTGTTGCAATTTGTCACAGATGATATTTTTCAAGATTTAAATAAAAACTCTGAGTAGTGAATACCCTCGTTACATGATACATATATAGACTCAATAGATTAAAGAGAACTTGAACATTCATGGTAAGCAAGTACGAAATTAGCACATACAGAGTGCATACCGTGGCAGTCTTTCTAGAATGCTAATTTGTACCAGACATAATAATTTTCAAGTACACACAAAAGCTTTTACCTTTCTCTCTTTATCAACATTCCTTCGATGAATTACACATTCACAGTTGCTATATATGTACATATGTAGTTAAGTCTAACTAGTTGTCTCTACTATTACGCAAGAGTCCTCTTTTGCTAATTATAGTATTAAGGACATTGACATTTTTACATTACAGAGGGTAACCAAATTAAGTAGAAAATTCTGTATAACCTATTTCAGTACACCTGGTTTGTAATTATTTGATCTGAATATTGTCAACTCACGTAGTACAAAGGCAGGCCAACATGTAACAGGAAATTCATTCATATTTTGTAGACCTTGTATGAATAAGTAGCTTATAAATAAATTTTCTTAAATAAATAACACTCACTATTTTTAAAGAAATGATTGTTAACGAGATATAAATATTTAGCAGGATATCCAAATGTTGCGAATGATTCACTCACTTGAATCATCACGCAAATAAGGGGTACTAAAAGGACTCGTTAAACCTGAATTTATAGACAGTATTTCAACTTCTGCAATGAAATAAAAGACAAAATATTTTTTGCCTCTTCATTAAATAAATAGCTGAAAAATAATATAAACGCCGTTTTATCGGATTGTAATATTCAAGTTCCTACTGTGAGTATGGCTGGTTTGTTTGTGCAAACTTAATGAGGGACTTTTTATTTATGAGGAGGACTTAAGCTATTATTTTATCTTGGGAGTTCGAATATCTGTCATGTTTTCGTTTACATGAAATAAATTGCTTATTATTCAAGCGTCTTGTTAAGGTTAGCCTTTACGAGGTGGTATGGAATAGATATAAATATTGAATTTTTATATATACAGGGTGGGGCACCACATTCCCGTCGGTTTATATACGAG
>SMLS01068431.1:0-52024 GCA_004785975.1 Popillia japonica
GAAATAAATGCTTATATTATTATTATTATTATTATTATTATTATTAACAAAACTTCCAAACTGTTTTAAATTAGTGTATACGTTCTTGAAAGGGCCTAACGATGGTTGAGGGCGATCAAAATTCAATAGAAAATAGCGTTCGGCGGCTTGTTTACTGTTTTTGTTACAAATAATGTAACATTCGATCATTCTTACGATTTGTATACACCATAACTAACTTTGTCAAGCAACTAAATCACTGACAAAACCAACTATAGTTACCGTAATGAACGAACTGTCAATGATGAAGTAAACATAAAGCTTCAATTATTGATATCGCGCTCTCCATGGCAAGACATGATTTTTGTTAAACATAATAATAGTGTATTGTGCTGTTATTTATGAAAACAAGTGCTACCATCCTTACATCATTCCAAGCAGAAAAAAATGCACTATTAGAACATATTATAGCCAGCTATGGTTTCCATTTAAAAGAAATATACTTTGCTTGCTAACTCAAAAATGCTAAGTAAAATTAAAAATTTAAGAAGATGTCGTTGTTTGATTTTTTTTGTAAGGGGAAATGCATTACGCACTACAGGCGTTTAGGTTCTTTAGCGACCTGTAAGTGTGGGACTCTCTGCAAGCAGCAGAGCAACTCATGCCTAATTGATGTCTACTGTCTTCACGTTATACATACATATGTATGTACAAGCCATTTCAAGAACAATTCTTTATGTCGAGCCTGACGATTTAACATCATTTAACATCGAGGGACACAGTAGCCAATACCCCAAAAAGGAATAAGGAGTATGGGTCTTACGAACCCTCATTTAACAGGTTTTTAATTCGCTTTACAGTCACATGGATCAAGAACTCCTCAGTACATTATTTGTAACATGTGTAACAACTACTAGAATGATATGGCTTGGATTTTACTTTATTATATCTTCAAAATGATAACTATTAACCTCTATACAGAACCCAGATGTTGAAGGTATTCGATTGCTTTCTTCATACTTTTTTTAGTCAACTCTTATACGGAAGCTGAACGCATGGCATATACCTACCAAATTTAAGATGCATCCAGAAACACATCAAACGGTGTAAGATCTGACAATCTGACAGGCAGTACTACAGACCTCCTTCGAGCAATCTAACGTCCGTAAAAGTGATGATCCAGAAATACTCCGTCTCTAAAATATTTTTTTTATTTATGTTATTAAAAGATTAGTGCATCATACAGTATGATAAATATATTTGATCGTTTAAAGCAAGTATGGGTAACCTTTAACATGTGGGCCAAACTTTAGTGTGCAAATATGTAAGTTCGCGGGCCGCGTTTAAAAATAGTGCATTTTAAAGTAGTGTTCATAATTTTTAGAGATAGATATGAGACATGAAATAATACGACGATGGTATTATAACGCAATTGATTAAAATAGGAAAATCAAATGAAAAAAATAGGTACAACACTATAATTAAATCGTTAAATTTGGAATTATTCCAAACTACGAAAGTTAAATAGCGACAAGGAAATCACTGAGACACTTGAGCTTGAATTTGGGAAACTAATCCATCGATGTTTGGATGAATTCCACTGATACAAAGACGTAAAGAATTTTCCAAATTTATGTCAGTCAGCTTGGTACGATGTTTTGATTTATTAACTTTCATCATCATTGAAACGAACTGTTCGCATTTATAAGTACTGCCAAACACACAAATCCGAAAAATAGACTTCTTCGAGGTATTTTTTTGTAGAAATCGCACAACTCCGCGTCTTCAAATTTAGATTTTTGGAGTGAGTTTTCTTGAGGGTCGCTCAACTCCATTTTTTAAATTTTTTTATTTATTTATTTGAACTAATATATCCATAACATTTACACACGTCAAACATTATAAAGCATAAAAAAGAAAAAAAACGTAAATGTACACCAGAGACACAATATACCGTATATCACAGCAACATATATACAGTAACTTGAGTTCTTCTGTAATTGGGCATAAGCAGTATTTTCATACGCAGAGAGCGTGGTGAAATGGTAACTGTTACTAGACAGCGTGTGCCTTCCACAAGCGGGTTTTGTTCTGAAATGCTTTCAAATCATTTACTAACTGTCCTTGTTTTTGAAATTCCAAATTTAAATCTTTCAAATGGCCTGTAAGGTCAACCAGAAATGCTAAGTCACATAAATATCCAGTTTGGGCCACTCAATTCAGATATGGTTTATCTTTTATTTGTATAAAATCTGCTATCTCATTTCTAAGCTCGTAAAACCGTTTCAGCATTTTCTCTTTGCAAAAACGCCTTGAACTGACGATGGTTAAGCCCTTGGAATCGAATAAAATTTTAGTGCCACATTCATAACATTCTGAAGTCGAATGGACTTAGAACACAAGTTCTGTTGGTGGATAATCCAATAAAAGGCTATCAAATCCTCTTTTTGCACATTTAATTGAGTTGCTTTTTCATACAAAATGCCACCTTTACGTAAGCCGACCATAGAAGGTGCACCATCTGTGCCTACACCAACTAATTTTGACCATGGCAAGCCAAAACTTGTGAATACCTTTTGAACTACATTAAAAATGTCCTCTCCTGTAGTGGCTGCTTTTAGCGGCTTGAAAGCAAGCAATTCCTCAGTAACTGTGAACTCTTTATAAACACCTCGAATAAATATAGCCAGTTGAGCTGTGTCAGACAAATCTATGCTTTCGTCTAATGCTATGGAAAATGATTGAAAGCCAGCCATACGGTCAGTCAAAGTTGTTCTTATATCATTAGCCATCGTTTCTATACGTTGAGCAAGAGTTCATCTTGACAAACTAATTGTTTAAAATTCATTTTTCTTTTCAGGACACAAAACACTGCAAACATCTAACATACACTCCTTGATAAATTCTCCTTCGGCAAATGAATTTAATGACTTTGCCAATTTTGAACTAACTATAAAACTAGCTTTTACAACATTATGAAGTTGTATTCTTAGTTTATGAAGCATTTGCTGCTGCTTTTCCAAATTTGCGGTAAGCTTCTGGATTTTATCTTTTCTTATTTGTCCTGTCAGTAAGTGCAGCATAGGATGCTTAGTTGAGTAATGCCTCTTTATATCGAATTCTTTCATTACTGAAAAGGATTCATTACACAGCAAACAAGTAGGTAGGCTTACCATTCAGTCCCTTTTTCTTGAAACTGGCGACCCTCTGCATCTACTTTTCGTTTCTTTCCACCAGACATTATTTTCGTTTACTTTTCGTTCGATAAACTTAATAACAAAATATAAGTAAGCACTCAAGATGCACACAAAGGCACAAAGCACTAGCAGTTCACTAGGATATCGCTTGTTGAAGTTATCACCTCGGTAGCTCAAATAGAACTGAACTAAAGTTCGCGCCATCCACCCGCTTATATAGGTAAAATGAAGGAATGATGTAGAATCGTCTAGTGTAGAAAATTTAAGAAGCAATGACCTTTTGTTGCGCCGCCAGTAAGGCAAACATCAAAGGCTCTTTTATGATCGCCGCCACTCGGCTTGCTCGCTCACGTGATTCCGCAGGAGCAAGCGACAAACCCCATATCACTTGATCTTCCTCATTTGGAGTGAGTATGAGTAAGCAGTGTAATATTTTTTTTTGATTGGATTTTTCAAAATGTTTCACAGGCCGGATCCGACTCGCGGGCCGGTTGTTGCCCACATATGATTTAAAGTATAGAGGTCGCGGAGATACTCGCTCATACATTAGATGATTCGTCCGTGATTCGTTAGTAGTGTAAGAAGTATTATACGAGGATTGATACTGTAACTCTTATTTCTCCATCCATTACACAGGTTGCACATAATGTAGTCATTGCTTACTGATTAAAAAATTTACCGAAAATAGAATTAAAAGACCTTTTGACTAAGTGACTATTATACCCACTTTCCCGGTATTAATTTTGAGGTACCCCAGAGAATGATTTTAAATCGCCAGGAAGCAACATTAGAGAATCATGTATGGATATTATGCTGTACGACTGTACAGATAATATAATATGTGTGAGATAAATTATTAACTGTAATTTATTTTCCATAATGCAAACAATCCGCACATATTTAGTGTGTTGTAAAATAATGCAATAAACTTAACGATTTTTTTTATTTTTTGCAGTCTTATTGATTTTCAGTCGGTGTATAGTTTGTGTTCTTTGTGATTCTCGTTTGCATAAAGAAACAAAAGAATTAGTAATCTTCTCTGATACATTTAGAAGTATTCCAAGGATATTTGAAGGAAAGTTATTTTATTCTCTTGGTAAGTAACATTAACGTTTTCGGCATATTCTTTGATCCATTCCATAATTTTTTTTCTCGTTTACGCTTACAGATAGACCCATGGTGTATTAAATGTTTTTATTTCTAAATCGTTACAGCTATCATCCCTCAACTGCATGCTTTGTATATCACGGACACCCTATATACAATGGTTATACACCCCGTGCGGGGTTGCGCCTCAATTGCTTTCTAGATTCATTCCTCATGGGTGAATCAGTCTGCACCTTTCCACTACTTCACTCCCGCACTTATTCTTTTCCATTGTGCCCTGTCCCTAACTTTGTCTTTCCATCTCACAATGCCTATTCTTATCAAGTCTTCATCCACCACTTTTAGCTACCTGGATCTAGGTCTTCCTCTTCTTCTCCTACCTCCTGACTCTCACTGAGCCATTGCACGTGTAACCGCCCCTGGATCCTGCCTCCATATGTGTCCTAGCCATTTAAATCTCTGTTTTTCATTCTGCTTACTGTCCCCCGCTTACAATTCTTGCATTATTTCATGATTCATTTTCTGCCTGTACTCGTTCTCTTCAAGTTTTATTGGACCCAATATTACTCTCATTATTTTTCTTTCAACTATTCTTATCTCCTTTTCTTCCCGCTTTGTCATTGACATAGTCTCCGATGCATACATGACTGGCAAAATTACTGTTTTGCAAATTTTTAGCTTTGTCCTTTTTGTGAGTACTTAACTCTTTAATAATTTCTTATTCACGTAGAATGCCCTATTTGTTGCAATTATTCTTTCATCGCTTGCAACCGTAATACCCAGGTACGTATATTTATCTACCTTCTCGAATTTATAGTCTCCAGTCTTTGTTATTTTATGTTCACACTCTTTGTTTAATTACAATGTTATTAATTCTAATTTTTAAACCACTTAAATTGAATCATTTTGTGCTAAGCGCAAAATATTAAAAAAAATCAGATTTTAGGATATAATTAAAATAAACTGAATAAATCGTACAAAATTGTAATAAGAAGAAAAATCTCGACAAGTTGACGTATTACAAGTAGGGTGGTGCTATTTTAGAAATTAAAGAAGGGAACTAATCATTTAATTGTCATAAGAAAGATTGCTTAATACAAAAGAAGTTAGAAGTATAGTGATGAATGTAGATATTTCTTCTACTGTCTTTATACCTATAGATATTAGACTTATAATTGAAATACACACAGTTACTACTGTCTTTAATGTACTAATTAATTTTAATAGTCGCAATTAAGTCGATTATTCCAATATTAAATAAAATGCTTAAATATTTAATTTTTTAAACTTGATTTTATTTCAGTGTTATATAGATTGTAATCTTGCATGGGAAGTCTGTAGAACGTGGTAGTAGAAATATTTCTTGCAAAGGATTTATTGCGGAAGAATAGTTCAAGCTTTTTGCAACAAGCGAAAGAAATATTTTTTCGGTATATGTAAAACTTTATAGTAAATTAGCAAAATAATGGCCATTGTGTTGTAGACTAAACCGTAGAACCATTAGACATTTAGACCATTAAATAAGACATCAAAGTATGCCGAATACTATTCCCAGTACCCCACTCCCGCACATCGAATAAACAGTAACATACCTTATCAAAACTTTGATGATTAATGTATACCGTGTCCGCTACAGTACGATTTTGTATTAGATTTGTGGTAGATCCGTTAATGTAAAATCCATATTGTTTGAATCGTTTTATAAAGAAATGTTCCGACACCTTAACACGCACAACGTACATAGATACGAGATTATTACTTTTCGTTAGGTTATAAAAATTATTAACGTATACGCTTCTTTTACTTATGTAGCTACATACATTCACTTAGTTTAGGTACATACAAACAAATAACGTATAAACAAAATATACCGCAAATAGCAAATGAGCGTGATATTTCACCAAGCCTAAAACTTAGCTCTCTTGTGAGATCTAATAAAACACTATAAACTTCTTACTTGGACAAAGCAATAGTGGAAAAGCTATCATGACGAATCTAAATCTCAGTATCAGAAATGAAATTATTATAGCGTCTAAAAATTATAAAAGAAGGATACTGCAGATTAAAGACACATATATTTGAGTGTAGGCTTTCACGACCGTAATCCATGGTAGACATGCCCTTCCTCTGACCTACCATTCCCTGCCTCTACCCTTCCTAGACGTCCTAGTGCAACATACCGCCAGCAGTAATTAGGCCACAATGTATATCGTAAGAAGACACACACAGATCGGTATCTGCATGCAACCTTTCACCACCATCCACAGCAGAAGAGGTCCCCCATCAACACATTATTGAGAAGAGCAGAGAAAATCAGCGACGAACATCATAGACAGAGTGAAACCCAACACGTCAAAACCGCTTTGCAGAAGAACGGCTACAGTGAACAAGACCTAAGGAAACCCCGTAAACAGATAAACAATCAGGACCGACAAGAACTACCAGGATATGCATACCTACCGTACATAGCCGGAGTAACTGACGGACTTAAAAAGACTTTAGAGAAAAGAATCATCACCACTCGATTCAACACAGTGACAAAAATAGAACAACTACTTCCTCCCAACAAGGACGCGTTGCCGAAACTACTAACTGAAGGCATATACGAATTGAATCGTCAATGCGGGAAGAGCTACATCAGCCAAACGGGACGCAGTGTACAATGCAGAATGAAGGAACACGAGAGAGACGCACGTCTTGGAACGGTTACGGATCGGCGATGTAGAACGGGAATGGGATATATAACTAGAAGCAAAAGACGACAAGAGCAGTCATTAGAAAACTTCTGAAGAAGCTGATAGCACAATCAGCGAAACGTCAAGACAAAGAATAGTTACGGGACAAGGCCCGAAAAAACATATCGACTAAAGACACATATGTATGTCAGTGAATATTTATAGGAAAGATTGAGTATTGCTTAGTTTGTATGACTGCACTTGGAAACAGTATGGCGACAATGTAAGTCATTTTAAATTCCAGCAATATCAGTAATATATGTATTTTGCGTGTATGTTAAAATTCACTGTATCTTGTGTCAATGTTTGTATTGACAAAGGGTGTTGAATGCTAGAGACAACATATACAGTATACGTAGACTTAGAAGCTCCCTGAAACTAATTTCCCCCATTCCCATACTTTTACTAGCAACACACTTAATTATAGTGGAAAAGAAACACTTATACTAGGACCAAGATGATGACAATGGTTTACTCTCGCAATTGTCGTTTACCGGCAACAAACTCCACCCCCCCCCCCCCCCCCCTCCCCCCTGAGAGGGAAACTATTATTATTTTTATTACTAGTACAACAGTTAAGTGTTTATCGTAACTTTTTTTCGCTCTCTTCTTCAAATTTTTGGAGATATTCAAGCAAACAACAAAGGGTAGTATTGTCGATCGGCGCTCAATCCCCCGAAAGCAAGCGATTTAACAATTAAGAAAGTTACTATTGTTTTACAATACATCAGTCTATAAATTCTCCAAATTTTATTTAATTCGGTGTCCACCACTTCACTTCGTTTCCCTATAGTCATATACATTTTCTCAGGAATATTATACCATGTAAACGCTTGCGAGTGGTCGATATCTAACCTGTATCCGGTATATTCTACTGTACGATTGTATTAGTAAAAATAGCTTGCTGCATCTTAGTTCAGCGATACATACATTAGATTCGAGCGGGCGATCTATCTAACTAATCACTACCTCTAGTTATTTCCGCGGAATTCCCACCATAAAATTGTATTACCATAAACAGCTTCTGCGCCGGCGTATAACATTCCACTTTTAAAACGACCGTTACCACTTGGAACGCGCTTTATTGAGAAATGTGTGAAGGAGTGAGCGCTAGGAAGTGTGAATTCAACTGAAATACGTATGCTAGTATGCGACAACAATTGTTTGTCTATCACACTCATAGTCAGTATAGATAGACATGAATTTCTTGCCCGCGATAAGATATCTAATGTAGCGCTGAACTAAGATGCAGCAAGCTGCTTTTGCCAATACAATTGTACAGTGGAATATAGCGTACACAGGTTACGTATCGACCGCTCGTAGGCATTGACATGGTATATTTTTAAGGGTAAGTAAGCTTTAAAGTTTCAAACCTTTCTATTCTGATATTCTATTCTTTCTATTAGCTTCTAATTAGCTACACTCAATTTTATTTAAATTAATATTGTTTCTTTACATACACATTATGATTATTTAATCATACTTCAGAAATTTTTAATTAAATATTTCTTTCTCGACAAATGGCCTTTCATAACTTGAACGCTTAGAACGATTTTTTTCCTTCTTCACATTATTTAACCAGTGTCTGCCATTATATAAATTATTTGCGTAACTCCGAACGTGACGGCTAATTACACGGAGTACCTATACTGTTCAAGCAATCATTAATAATTGCGTTATCGGCTATTCTGTCGCGTATTTCTCTGGCACCTTATAATTTCCATTACTGCAACATGACAAAGTAACTTTGTTGTTGCGTTAATCGTTTGTCGATTTTAATTTATTTAATTTTGAAATTAATGGGAAAATATTACGTAGGTTCTTAAATGTAATAAAATATTAAATATAGCTACAATAATCAAGATATTCACGGTAAATCACTGCCTTTGTATGGCTTACTTTGATTTGTATCTTAAAGCTAAGGAAAGACATCAATGTCGGGCAACTCGCTGTTAGCGTGTGGAATATTTTAAAAGCTGATAGAAGTTGTGATAACGTCTATCAATTCCTAACAGTTGAATATATATAAGGAAGGTATAGCAGACAACCCTTACCGCAATTCAAAAATAAGTTTGTTATAATATTATGTAAAGTCAAGGTTAAAAATAAAAATATTTATGGCAAGATGAATTGCCATAAAGGTGGTCTAGGTCACTCTCACGTTTTATATACATAAAATATGCATCTAATTGTGCAAGAAAAATAGGTATCTGTTAAATGCTATTTTTTGCTATAATGTTGATATAACACTTGTGAAATAAGACATTTCGTAAGACTAGTAATTTTGCTCTGTAGTGAGAGGGTTTACAATCTACGTAACTACACCTGAAACGGCGCAGGTACAGTAGCAACCTTGTATGTAGACTCATGGAAAGCAAAGATTAGACAGTTTCCATATAACAACGTATTGAGAGTGTCCAACCTTTACTTTCCATGAGTGTACGTCCATTACCTCATTAAATCGTCATAACTAGAGCGGATCAATTTCCCTGCAAGACAGCTGCGTCGATGTGAGGGTGATTGTATTGCATCAGAACTAATAAAGAGCATTCAGTATGTATCTTGTACCCGCTTAGACGGTATGTAGGTGTAACAATACGTAACAAAATGTCGTCGACACATAAATCGAGAAAACGACCGTTGTTAGACGAAGTGATTAATTTTATTATTAATTTCCCAGATTTAATATACGATGGCTCAAAAATTAAATGTTTAGTGGGCAATACATATCTAATGTGTTGGTCAAAAACAGACTGTAAAGAAAACGTAAGCAGTACGAAGCACAAATAATAACAAAATTAATCGACAGCAGTTTATACATTGAAAATATACAATCAAGTTTCTCCAGTTTGTCAATCCTTGGAAGACGCTTAAAGCGGTAAGTGTTTTTTTTAATTCCTCTGCCGTGCACACGATCACTAATTTCATACATTTACAAGATGTACTATTCTTATTTTTCGTGTGTTTATTATGCATACTACTGTAATAGTAGAAAAGGAAATTTATATTTACTTATTTCTTATAGAATAAGTGTCTCTACTTATATACTTATATCGGTAACAAGCTCATGTTGCGTCCCTATTCTACCGCATCTTCTAATATATTACGAATTACACTCCCATACCGACGCAGCTGTCTTGCAGGGAAATTGGCCCCCTCTAGTCATAACGCATACCTACTATTGGTTGATCGGTGAGTCGGCTTACAATAGTAGAATAAATGTGATTTATTTACCTTCTGTGTTTTGATTATTAATCTCGATATTTTATTTTATTATCTTTTGTATTATTTTATTCCTATATTTTATGAATCAGTTTTCATAGACTTTTTCAAACCTCTATTTTATAAACACCTAAATAAATTCACAAAATATTGTTAAACTGTGTTTAAAATACTTTTGTTTCGAAGGTTTGATATACAGAAATCGCGTATTTTTCTTTGCGTGGTACTTTCCATTTCTGAATATGGAAAATTTACCTTCTCTAAAAAGAGAATTGCAAACCATTTTTCGGTGGAAGCCAAAACAAGGATTTTGAATGTATTTAAAAGGTGTCAAGAGCGTCGCAGCAGTTTGAAAGTAAAAAATGTTGAAATGATGGCAAAGCAGGAGGTATACATGCACATCTTATTCAAAAGTAGACAAGATTAACTTTTAATAATGCTTTTTATAGGTATTACAGAACGTACTGTATACTAAATTTTATATGAACTCCAGCATGTGAGCCATCGACAACGATGAAATTACTACATGGAGCAACTAGCAACTACCTACATATGTCAAATTATTAATATCGAGAGAATGGAACACTAATTTACTACTTGAATGAAACTTTGTTAAACGCTGGGTATACTGTAAATAAAGTATGAACAGACACATACATACATTCTTACCGTAAGACAGGTATTCGTAGAAGGTTTATAAAGGCCGTAAAAACCCTTCTGGCAAAAAGGGAGGAGGTTAATTATTACATATAGGTAGAGGCTTTGTAGAAGATGGTTCAGTTCTTTCTGAATCCGAAAAAAACTGGCGATTATCATAAAGGCATGAATGTAGAACTATTTGAAGAGTGACTGTAACATATCCTTTGGAATTTAAAAGTGAATGCGTTATTGTTCTCTACAATGAATGTTACCACGGTCGAAGATACATACTTAAACCACCTACAGCAAACAATCGGAAGGCCAAAATTCAGTAGTCGATGGAAAACTATAATATCGAATACAAAGAGCACATGGTAAGAGCAGAATTATTAAGCTTAGTTAAAGAAAACAAGGAACCGCATAAAGTATGCAGTTGATGGAAAAAATAGAGAAAACCATCAGAAATATATTAAAATTTTCTCCATATCACTGCGACTTGAATACAATTGAACTGAGTTGAGCTCAAATAAAAGGATATGTACTAAGGTGTTCCTCACCTTAATACTTATAATTGAACTTGCTGAATAAAACCCCAATTTCAATTTACAACTAAAATTACTATATTTTTTACACACAAATTTTACATATATAAATAAATTTAAAATCCCACTCTTACCTTTTGTGTGTGTGTTTGTGTGTGTACCTGTGTTTTTCTCTCTTCTTAATAATCCTTCAGCAGCACCTGGTTTGACTTCTCAGCAATTTCAAATTTTTCTTTCTTCTCTTCGGTTCACATCCTATTCTGTCACTTTGACTTTGTCAAACACTTTTTGTCACTTCTTCTTTTTCATAAAATATCTAATATTTTGCTTTTACTGCATTTTTGTGTTTCTTCTCCTATTTTTACGTGAACCTTTCTCAATTTATAAAAATCTTCTCCCGTTTGTTTTTGTTTACATCCCCCCGGTCACTTCGAATTTTCACTGCCAACCCAATCATATTACAATGAAGTCACCATAGAGATGTGTTTTAATTTTGATTTAAATTCCTAAACTTCAAATCCTACGCTGTCTCGATAACGCTCTATAAAAAGCATGACGTGTGAATAATGTGTGTTTTTTACAATTATTTGTGTTTCGAAAGAATTTGTTTGTTTGTATATAGTAACTTCAGGATTCCACTACAACTTGATTTTACTGGAGACATATGTATACATATAGAGAACATAAAGGGCAAATCCCATATGGTAACCAAAGAACACCTTCTAAAACCTCGTCAGATAGGTAAAGTTCACGTTCCTAAGCGGATGTAGGAAAATGTAAATCACTTGAAAATCAAACGTGGATGCACGATATAAACATCAAAATTAATAGATTTAGAAATGTATTAAAAACAGAATTAATTAGAAATGAAAGATTAAATGACCAGAATACCTTCATACTAGAATGCTTCCAAATTAGCGTGATCGTCTCGTAACATAATAGTACTTTTCAATTAACAGATGTGAAAGAACTGTTGAAACAAAGTGTGAGTAACAGTTCTAGTGAAAACTGGATAAATGCCATCAAACATGTTATTGTCAATGAAGATTCACGTAGAACCACTAATAATTACAAGTGGTAGTGACTTATCAAGCTTATCATCCGATGAATATGACTACTAGAAGTATAAGATACTGATGTATTGTTTGTTATACTTATTCTATTTTTATAACGAACTGAATATTTTGATATTTGTGTAGCTTTTGATCAAATTATAATATACCTACAATAATGTAAAACACAATGAAAAATAAATTATATTAATGTGGCATGTTCTCTTTGTATGTTAGCCTTTGTGATTGTTTTATTAAAAATAATTAAGTTATGCTTAATTCTTAGTCTAGTAAAGTACATTTCGATACATATCTATCAGCAGCAACACTCTTCCAACCAGCACCTCAGACCATTATCCTGCTACGTTCATCAATATAATATTTTTGTTATATACAATTACATTACTAAGTATTTGTAATAATATCTCTTTTTTACTAATTATAGTATTAATTAAGCAAAACTCTCATTTGTGCAGACATGCATATTATGTATGTTAAGTAAGTATAATTTATATGTGATAATGTATTATCTCTCATAAATGGAAAAACCTTTTGGACATCGAAGATATTAAATTGATTGATTGATTGCTATCAAGGTCTTTTAACATTCCTTGTAAAATATTAAATTACCTAATCAAGTAATAATTACATATAAGTATATTTGTCTTAGCAGAACATATTTTTCAATATATATTAAAGGTTAGGTTCAAGTGTCAAAAAGCAACTGCTTTGCACAATGCAAGTTGGGCGCTTCCAATGTTGACTTGAGTGCAGCGCTGCCAAACGTTGCTACTTCATCGTTCCATGTTTTAGGCATAGAAACTTACGTAAGTGACGTATTACGTAACTTAAAGGGTGACAGTATAGACACTAGCAATGCTAAGTAGAGAAGTGGATTGTTCGTAATTGAAATGTACTAGGGCCCCGTACTGCTTCGACCGTTTTATATTTTTCTTTTGTTACATCAGGTCTGTTTGCATAACCCCAACGTGAATCGAGATTCTTTGTAGCCAGTATGTTGATTTTCATTGAGTGTAGAACACAACAAAGGAATTGAGAGTTTTCTTCTACACAAGAATCGCAGTGTTTCGTTGATGAATAATCCACCAACTTTTGAACGCTTACGTTTTCAATATCGAGAGTTGTTTTTTTTTTTAAGATTTAAACAAATCCAGACACATGAATAAATGTGACATATGTATATAAGTTCATAACGTAACAATACAAGTTGTTATGTTGAGAATAGCATTTGTTTTGATAAATATTTATTTATGTATGTATACAAGCAGTAAATACAGTCTGAACACTAAAAAACTTTTCATATTTCCTGGAAATTTTAAATTGTCGAGAGATTTGTTAAATGTATGTAGGTAGGTACTTAAAATTGTGTTTTACAATTACTACTAGAATTGTTAGTAACAACAGTTGCCGTGCGCAGTACTTTATGATCTCTCTCCACCACTATTTATCGACCGCTAATAATGCAACGAACGTGGTATCAAGCTCTCGTTAACAGCCTCAGTGATTAACAATAGTTATATAGCTAATAGACTCTTGATAAGTAATGAGAAGAATATATAATTTCTTAAAAATATATGGTGTATTTAAATTTTGATAAAATATACAACATGTTAATTGGTGAGTAATCTGTGAAATTAGGAATGACTACCCATCGTCGTTACCAATAAAAGAAATACTATTCCTAAGTATAAGAAACCATATTAACATCCAACAATGCTGAGAAATTAAATTTACAGAAAATCAAAAATTCCTAAAAAAGAAGAATATTATAAGAGTATACACTGCTGAAAATAATTGACGAGCGCCTTCTGTGTAATCCGAACGTGTGAATATACAACGAAACTACTCTATACAGCGAGTTTAGACTTTGCTATCGTTGCATTTTTCACTGATTGTGAGCAGTTCCGATCAATGAAACTGCTGCTATACATGCACGACAACGCTCGACCGCACGTCGCGCGTGTAGTACAGGCCTTTGTGGAAGAGCATCGTATACGAATGCTTCCATGTCCAGTTCGTTCTCCGAACGATGATGATTGGGTAGAGACTTCAGCATTCCCGCTGCCATACGACTACTTATGTTATATTTATATTCTATGCCAAATTCCATTACGCTAGAACCACGCCTTTAGATTGTACACGGTGTGCTCGTCTATTATTTCCAGCACTGTATAGTATATAACTTCTACTTTCAAAGTAACATTTCAGGTACACTGTATTGTAAAAAGAAGGGTTGAATAGGCTCCATTAACCTAGTCTTACTGGGATCTCTTAATCTATTGTGAATACCTTATTTTTTTAGTACTTTTCTAATAGAATCACGGGATTAATTTGTTCCCAATGCACAAAATCGACACCTGTCTTCATCAGCTTTGCCAATCTTTTTGAGGTGATATCTTACAGAGCAACGACCAGTAAGCAGGCTCGTGAGAAAGTCTGATTTTCTTGGATTAAAAAGTTTTTACTATTATTTGGCAATCAGTTGATAAATTTCTTCGTCCTCCAGAGATTTTCTTCCTCCGCTGGTGCTTTGACGCACCAAAGAAGAGTTCGGGTTCAATGAAATGTGTGTCTGCCGCTTGTCTTGCAAGTTCATCCGCCATGCCATTCCATTCCCGTTAGTGTGCTCTAGAACCCACATCAGGGATACCATGGTTTTGGTAACTAGTTACATCACATTCATCCGACATTCCCAAACCAATTTAGACACAAAGCAGCCGCTCAAAGCTTTCAAAGCGGCTTGGCTATCGCTATACATAAAGAAACCGACATGTAACACAGTCCCTAGTGCGCTTGCTTCATAGCCCGGCAGTACTGGGTTTCAACCCCAGTGTGTGCTGTGTGGATTTGGTTTTCAGTAGTTTCTGAAATTCCCCGGCAAATGCTAAAAGCAATAATAACAGCAGTAATAATAACTCATGGCCAGCCGTTGCTCTCTGTAATTGGCGCAAACTGTTGGGAGATGTGAAGGCATGAATTATTATTATAGTTGTTATTATTATTATTGTTATTATTATTGTTATTATTCTTATTATATATAGATGTTTCTACCCTTCAGGCCTTTATCTAGACTTTCCCGGACGCAAAGATCTATCGCGTGCATCTCCGCCTGAAAAATTGGTGTAGAGGCCTCTAGGGAAGGGCTGATGTTGGATCCGTCTGCATTCCAGATACGGAATTCGTTTTCAAAATTTGGTCTACCAGAGCTTCATTCCTTGCAGTTAGGAAATAACACTCTCAATGGTCGCTTGTGATGCAATTTGAGAGTCGAGATATCTTTCGCGGAGATACTCATATTCCTGGAATATACTACATATACATATGTATTTCGAATTCGATATCCGTTCTTGCATATTCAAGGATTATTCCCTAAATATACAATGCTGCGTGACCTGGTTCCTTTGAAGGCTTACAGGAACCTGATCCACACGACTATTAAAGACTAAGATTTGCTATCATGCAGCGAACAGACAGAGCATGTAAGAGGCTTCATAAGACATATATAGTAAAGGTTTCGTATAAATACGCAACATATCTGCTTTTACTGTTATTCCTACAAAATAACGTGGTCATAATATCTTCGCTATTTCAATACCAAGAACATCAACTTTTTATGACTACATCAGACAGACATAAAACTAGAAATTACAGAAAAATCACGTACTTTCCATCTTTTTACTATGTCTTGACAATGTTATTATAAATTTAAATAAAACATATTACTGCACAAAATTGCGCTTTTCCTTTATTGTATTACTTCCTACAAGTATCCCAAATAAACTAAATAAAGCACTTGTACGTGATAACAATAATACCAACGTTGGTAATAGTATTGATAACTTGCAATGCAACTTCACTATCTGTTTGTTTCCATGTACAATTTCATTTTCTCGTAAGAAACGATCTATCTAGAAGCCTGCAAGTAGAAAGTATGTAAGAGTGCTACTTAGATTATTGAAATATTCCACTACATTAAAAAACTCGTATGATGAGATTACAGTGTTCTATCGGATTCTATTGTAACTGTAAAACAAATATAAGGAAATAATATCCTAAACTAAAATAAAAGTAAAATATCTTGGAGAGTAATTTCAAACTAGGTTCATTTTAAATGCAAATTACTGACAGAAAGCAAGCCATCGGTTGAAAGCCTTCTTTACATTTTTTAAACATTTCCACAGCGCCCTGGTGTAGTGAAAGTTTGAATGAATGAGAAATACATGTTTATAAAATCTCTTACTTCAGACGAACCACTTGAGGGTGAACAGAAGTTACCTAACAAGTGGAAAGCTGGCAAAGACGGTGAGCTAATTTATATCATAAAAAGATCCTTAAGAGCTTGTATAAAACCACTCTGCGACCTTGTGAATAGTTATTTCAGAAGAAAAAAAAGTAGCATTGACGTGATTGTGAAACCAATATATGTATGACAAAAACAATGGTTTATTAGTATATAATTGAAGGCCAATAAGTACTTTATCTTTGTTTACTGTTGTATGAAGATATTGTGCATGTCCTTCAGGATAGAATATGGGTACGCTGATGTGCTTTAGAGCGGCATGGTATGATATTGAGAGTAACTACACATGAATCGACTTGTTTTTAATAGAATGAAAATGTAAATATTTTTCTTATAAATAGGTCAGCAGAATTAAAAATATTATTACCATTTTGCCATATATGTAAATGGTAAAAGTAAATGGTAAAGTAAGTTGTAAAAAATCTCTAAGGAAAACATAAAATCGTTAACTGCTGCATTTGTACAAAACCCTATAACATTGAGTGTGTTGGTGACTCTTCCGAAGCTCGAAACATTCATCAGAAACACTGGTGGACATATACAAAGTATCTTGCACTTGAAAAAGACTTGAATAGTTACAAGAAAGTAATAGTCGATCTGCAGGAAGAGGTAAAAGACATGAACACTACCTACTCTCATCATAGCATCTTATTATTTGATATGCAGAAAGTAGTCCAAGACGTCTTTGAACGACAAAGAAGTCAATATATCGTTCTGTTCTTTGGTTGTGAGCAGTCTCCCAGTAGGAGAAATAAGGAGCAACTAGTACTCGATAGAACATTTATTAAAGAGGGCTTTTCAGAACTAGGAGTGCCTGATGAAGAGTTACAACCTGTTAGACTGGGTAAATTCGACATAACTAATCAAAATCGACGCCGCCCTTAAAAAAATCACGCTATCTAGTGAATCGAAAGTCGTTACGGGCGCTTAAGGAGTTTAGAAAACTTAAAAATTCGGATAAATACAATAATGTTTACATGAATAAACATAAAACTATAAATCATGAATGCAGCTGCAACCTTTAAAGTCGTAAAGTCTGAGTTAAATCAACGTATAAACAACGCGAAACTAACTTACAAATAAAACATGTTGGTGGAATAAGTTCAAAAAATTGTTTCATCGTAAAACTAACGCAGTCCAACAAAGTACCTTTAACTTTACAAATCTACTATCAGAATACTCGTACCATAAGTTCCAAAATGGATGGTATGTATGCTGGTGTTTTTGTGAGCTATCATTCGGTATAATCGTGCTCACAGAAACATGGCTTAATCTTTCCATCAACAGTTCAGAAATCTTTCCTAGTTGTTGTTGTAGTGTTTGTTAAATGTTATAGAGACTTTGCTGCTACCGGAAGATTAAAGGCCACTGGAGTTCCTTTAGCATTGAGATCGGAAATAGATTTTTTCAAGTTAGATACTCAGCATCTATCAGACATAGCGCCCCTTATCGATGTAATAGTCATTAATTGTAAACTCTACTTGTCCAGTATCTATATTGTGGCATCATATGTATATTCCGCCTAATCTTACGAGTAATGACTTTGAATGTCTATTTGAAGCTGTAGAACTTCTTATTATTGACAAACCTGTTTTGATTATTGGTGACTTTAACATTCCCCACTTTAACAACACCACCATTTCATCGGCTATAAATCAAATATTTCAATCTTTTTGTAAGTCTTTAAGATTAAAGCAGTTTAACAACGTGCATAACATTGACTATAGACGTCTGCGCCTAATACTTACAAACAATAATAGCAACACAGAAAAAAACCAAGACCAATTAACTACCTCTAGTTCAGGTGGATCCTTATTATCCTGCCCTGTCCATTGATATTACACTTTTGTATGAAGATGTTCCTAACGTATTTCCGACACTCACAATCAGTAACCTTCAATACAATTTTCATAGAGCATACATACTTTAATAAACTATGTACATATATGAAGATCTCCTATTGCGCGATTGGACCTTTCTCGACAAATTCGACAATGTTAACGAGGCATTATCAAAGTTCTACCCTCTTCTTTATGCAATCTGTTCCGAATCTGTACCAAAAATGGTTTACTCCCAACTTAGTTTCAACATTGAAACTCAAACAATATTATACACCACTATGGAAACGCACCCAAAATAATTATTATTACCAACAACAACCTACAATACATACATACATATTTATTGATGTGCAAGAATCCATTAATAAAAATCCGAAGGAAATAGTCCCATATATCCATCCCAAACAACGTTTCATAAGAATTGACCAACCGCAGCTTATTGTTGAAGCCTTTGCACAATTGTTTTCGCGCAGTCAAATACAAGTAACAACTATCCTATGTGTGAAGAATATTCCAATGTATTACCTTTTTCCTTATTACAGTCTCGGAAGAGAAACTTATTAAGATAATGGCAAAGTTTTTTTCAAAACTCACAGCTGGAGGCGATGCGATACCTAGCTTTTTTATCTATGACACCAGATTTGCGTTAGCCAAAATTATTAATATCGCCATTCAAACTGGAAGAGTCCCATGTCTGGAGGAAGCCACGCATTATATCGATTCTTTCCTGTTAAATTTTAAAAATTTAACAAATTTTTTTTTAAATAATACACTGATCATGATTAGTTTTTTAAATTGTAACTGTAGCGTTTTTAATTCTTACACCTTTGTGATGTGTTACATTTACAACTTCAATTCGTGGTGTCCCAACGTGTCGGGATATGTTTTCGAATAATTTGAACCACTACGTCTATTGTAAATTCTAAATTTGTACCTCTGATGAAGCATTAAATAAATGAGAAAGCTTAGGACAATCTAAGAATTTCTTTAAAATTTGGCTGCCATACCCAGAACTTCACCTACCCTCCCATTGTGTGTCTAACGTGGTACAGCCAGTTTCTCTTCTACATAAAAAGGAAATGTGTCGCTTCTAGAGAGCTACCGTCCAATTTCAATACTTCCTAATTTCGCAAAAATATTTAAAAATGTTATCTATACCCAAATTTTGCGTAACATGAAGTCGCACCTGTCCAGATTCCAGCACGGATTTATACCAAGAAGTTCTACCGAGCCAAATTGAATTACATTCTCGCAATTTATAAGTAAGGCTCTAGATAATCAAAATCAAGTAGATATTATTTACACAGATCTATCTAGAGCATTCAACACTATAGACCATAGCATTGTGTTGAAAAAACTTGATTTGTTTGGTATGTCAATTAGTTTTCCGCTTTTTATGAAGACTTATTTATCGAATAGAACAAACAATCTTCTAAAGTCTGCTATAACGGGTTTTATTTCCACACCATTTATTTCAAATTACGGTCTACCGCAGGGGTCCCGCCTCGGCCCTTTGTTGTGTATATTATATCTGGATGATCTTCCCTATAGTCTGAAATGTTCCATATGCCGACGATGTAAAGATTTATCACACCATTAGATAGATATAGATTACGCAAGGTTGCTGCAAGATAATATAGTTGTACCCGAACCCCTAATCACCTTCTAGGTTAATTACAACACTAATTCATTAATTAATTTTATCAAATTAAGCTTTTGACTAGTTTTTTTGCCACGTTTTTCCTAGTCCTTGAACAGAATTGTTAGAGATTGCCAAAAAAAAACATTGATATAAGGATCATTATTCTTATGATTATAAATTTACATTTCAAAAATACCTTAAAAATACTAGCTTCATTTCTTACTATTGGAACACTTACAGATATCAAGATGTATCAAGGATCAAGGTACTCGATAATGAACTAAATCGAATTGCCAACAACTCGTACCTGGTATATAATTTCATCCCTATGAAGTAACAGCTGCTTAAAAGTGTTTTTTGAAGTAATTGGAACATGTGGCAGAGTGGGAAGTAAAAATTACTTTGAAGTAGTTTTCGTGAGTAGCGAGATAATTAATTTCACCTTAAATATTACTACACAGTTCCATAACTCTGAAGGAATTTCAAAAGTAGAAACGACGTCGTAGTTACTTTCAACGCTACCGTAAAGTAATAAAAACTTTGAAGTGAAATATTAGTAATAAAACAACGTTACAGGGACTATCGAATATCACTTTAAAGTTTGTGCCACCTTAAAGTTATTTTATATAGTAACAGTCCCATTCCAGAAACTTCAAAAGCTACCTACTGAAACTATTAAGTTCCAAATTGTAGTAGTAATAACTCCATAATACCAAAAAAGTTTAAATAACCATAGGAAAAACTGGAAAGTCGTTTTTTAGTGATATTAACGTAACAACGACTTGTCCGAAGTTCCGATATCGGTTACCGATACTTTGATGCTGCTTGGGTAATTAACTTAAAATGATACTTGTGAGGTTCTAAACGAACATGCTTGTGATACTTATATATTACTTATAATCTGAATTTTATGATTAAGTAATTCATTCTTAAACACGGTATGTTGAAATACGACACTATTTGAAAAACCTATTTGGTCCTGAAAATATTAATAAATGAAATAACTTTATTTTTGATATATCTCTTTGTAATTAGAATAGAATAGTAAACGTATGCAAAATGATTTGATTTTTATAGAAATAAAGGTTTATTTAATAATAAAATTATAAAATTGTATACTTTTCGTTTTTGGTTAGACATTACAGAAAGAAAAATATATTAAAAGCAAAATATAACAATCACTAAGTATTTAATTACGTTATATTTCGTATAGACAAAAGCCTCAGAAAATATCATTTTACTGTACTTGTAGACTTTTTAACACAAAAAATCCTTATCTTTTTCAGAAAGAAGGGCGTAACATGACTCCTCACTACAAACTCATATATTTCAACGCGAGAGGACGCGCAGAACATATACGCTTCATTTTCGCTTATGCTGGCATAGAATATGAAGATGAAAGAATTTCAAGAGAAAAATGGCCAGAATTAAAAAAAAGTAAGTAATTATGGCAAATATTCAATATATCTAAGGCCCTCACTTTTTCCACTTTTAAAATATTATATATGATAATGAGAATCATTTTTTGGTATTACAGTTGAATGTTAAAGCAACGTCATATATTTATAATCTTCTCTAATCTTTCACAAGAATCTAATTAGCAAATCGAAAGGATGAATTATTAAATTACTAAATAATAAATAGGAATAAATCTAGTTATTTTTGTGCAATTTCTTCTCGTCATATAGAATAAGGTTATTATATTGATTGAGGTTGACTGATTGTGACCACGAAGATCCTCTAAAGAATTCCGGTCGTATATAGGTCACATATTTTCCTTATAGAGCAAATTGCATCGGTTGAATTACAATAGAAAAAAGTATTACGTAAACGCAATTTGACGATGTAATAGGAAGATTAATTTTTGGATATACAACAATAAGATTATTATAGATGCGTTATATAGTGTTGATCCCTTCACTTTATACAATATAGCATAACCGCTTGTCAAGAACATAATCCTGTAGGATTTTGGTATGTCGTAGTAATCTCTAGAATGTATAGAAACTGTAATTGAATGGCTTCTAAAATGCTTTGAAATTGGTCGTAGAACATGTAACACTTAGAATTTATATGTAAATGCAATAGCATTGCAGCGAATATCTGTTTGTCAGTATTATTTTTAGTTGTTAAATCATTAATTTGTGCGGTTATACAGTATCTATACCTTTGAAAAGGTATTAAACTATTGTACGTGAATCTGAAAACTACAGGGTGGCCCATTAGTGTGTGGAAGTGCAATAACTTACTTAGGGTAAATTATATAAAACACCCTGTATATCTCAAAATATTTTAGAAATGTGTATCTGCGCAGATATAACAATTTTTATTTAATTTTTTTTATATTATTTATCCTAAGTAAGTTATTGCACTTCCACACACTAATGGGCCACCCTGTATGTATAAATGTGTAACTGAAAATGAAAAACAATTTTATTTGTAACACATTAAAAATTTTCAAATTTTAGAGCCCAAAATGCAGTTAAAGCCAAGATCACGCATATGGAAATAAAACGCATACGGAAACAAATTATTAGACGGTATGAATAGTGAATAATGTATTGAAACTCAGCTGGCTGGTATTTGCACAAAACCAAGACAAAGAAACATAAACATATAGATCGGCAGTTGAGTGACCTACAGCGTTGTTAATTTTATCAGTCAGCTTGTATTGGTCGTACTGCTGATCTCTCTGATGTGAAGTATTTTGATGAATACTAGATTTTAGTTATTTGTTGTAAAAAAAAAATATTTTATGAAATTTGTGGTGCTTCTGAGAAGAACCGATGTAGGAAAGATAGAACAAAATATTTACAAAAGATGTACAAAGTGTCCACCATTAGCAATACGATAGGCATCAATGCGTTAACAAAATTTATTATGTACGCACGTACAGTTCGGCATTTTGTCGTGAATGCGTTGTGCTGCAACAAAAATTGGATCTCGCAGATCTTTAGCATTTTCAATATCAGGACAGCAATCATACACTAACATTTTCATGCATTTTTATAGAAAAAAGTCTAATGGATTTAGATCTGGACTACGAGCTGGCCCAGTAATGTCCACGTCCAACCCAATGTGGGAAAGTTTTGTTTGAAAATGCTTGCCGTATCGGCAATGGTATGTCATCCAAATACTCGTATAATGTATCCCAGATAAACTTTAAATACAAGTCTCCATTTAATCGTTGTGGGAGTACACGTGGTCCAAGTTGATCGCCTACCAACCCTGTCCAAACGTTTAGGTAGAATTTGCGAGGAGCCGTGCTGTATATCGTAAGGATTTTCGTATGTCTGATGAATGTTGTCGTAATTGAAAAGACCATGTTTGGTAATCGTTGATTCGTCAGTAAAGAAAATTACTGAAGCAAGATCTGGCTTTTGAATTTCTCTACGCTAAAACCTATCGCAGAAGGTAACTCGCTGGGGAAATTCTAGTTCCGTTAACTTTTACATGCATTGGATATGGTACTGATGTAGTAAATTCGTTTTCCAAATTTGATTCACCGTAGTTTGAGACACATTTTCTTGTTGTGCTAGGTGTGTTGTGCTTATACCGGGATTCGCTTCCACGAAGTTTAAAATTTGCTTGCTTGGAGCACTGTCAGCGTGATTTATCAAGGCAGAGACCTTCGTAACGTGGAATTACTAAACCTATATTCAGAAGCCCATATACAACTCTCACAATCATTGCAGTCGGCTACTGAATCGCGGAAGTTTGGCTGTGCTGATGATTGGACTCTAGCAGCGGACCAGAGGAAGGTGGAAGATGCCGAAGTAACTTTGACCAAAGATTTAACAAAAATAACTAATTACTTTAAAAAATTGAGACTTCAACCTAGCACAACTTAGACAGAAGTGTTAGCCTTTCATATAAACAACAAGTTGGCGAATATTTTTGGGTGACAAATTACTGGTTCACAATAATCATCCAAAATATTTAGGAATTACTTTGGATAGGACGCTAACATTTAAAGAATACCTGACAAGAACGGCAGCAAAGCTAAGAACTCGTAACAATATATTACAAAAACTTTGCGGCACCACTTGGGGCTCATCGGCATCCACCCTGAGATCCACTGCCCTGGGCCTGATATATCCAGTAGCAGAATACTGTGCTCCAGTGTGGCTTACTAGCAAACACACGCACCTGGTCGATGCTCAGATAAACTTGACTATGCGCACTATATCAGGGACAATTAGACCAACCAACACCATCTGGCTGCCGACACTCAGCAACATAACTACACCCAATCTGCGCCGACAACATTCCCTGGTTAGAGAATTAAAAAAAAAATATGAACAACCCGCTGTTACAAGTTCATAACGATGTTCCTGACCCCCAGGGAAATCGACTCCGATCGAGGCATCCCCCACTGAAAACTGCATCTGAGCTCCACCAAAACAACTTCAATATAAATGCTCGATGGAAATAGGTTTGGGAAAGCAAAATCGACCCACTTTACCATGATATTCCGTTCATCGCCAACAAACCTGTAAGATTTGACCTCTCTCGTCGGATTTGGCCATTACTCAATCGCATCAGTAATGTGTCCTTATACAATTTTTGTACAATTTTAAAAGAAACTATGTGATATGTGATGTAAGCCATACGCTAAATAAATAAATAAATTGCAGTCGGAGATGATTTCGATTTGGGAAACGCTCTACGTACATTTTTTTTACTGCAAGACTACTCTGTTTCTCTACAAATTAAAATCATGTGGGTATATTTCATATTCGTATACGCTGTCATAGCAAACAGATGCATCCACAGAAAAAGCCAAGTGGATGCTAAATAAAATGTAAACCGCAGCGGTCAATGTATACCGATAGTTGGTGATTCTCATACAGTCATTTATGTATGTTAGATGCGGCAGGGCTGAACTCTCATAAAGAAAAGTCATTTTCTCATTATCCCGTGCACATAGATTCACAATATTTTGTATTTAGGATTGAACCGTGAGAATCTTTTACACCATGTTTTTGCGTTATTTAAATCTAACCGTGTATAAATGTATAATATGAAATATTAGAATAACATTTTTATTTGCTACCCAAGCAAACACGGTTCAGCTACGAGGAATTTTGAAATTCAATGGTGGCGGGACTGGGTACATGCCCCCAACATTCAAGTATACGGAGGAGTTGATTTTTTTCTTGTTGAAGTATGTAATATTGCACACCCTTATGTTTTTGGAAATTACCTCACCAGAAAAATGAAGGCAGGATTCATCAGTAAACGCAGGATTCATCAGTAAACATATCTTTTTTGATACTATCATAAACAACATAATAAAACATCTAACGTGCTAACACTCCTATCATTTAGATTTGGGCACATGAAGAATATCACCGATTGCTTGCAGGTGCCTGGTATGTAAATGTGAGTTATACCGCAAAAAAATTATTGGTGCAAATGTCACACAAAACTAAAGACGTTCTTCTACAGATTACTTTATCGCTTTAACATTTTTGTGATATATGCTTCCTCCACAAAACAAGCAATCTACAAAATTCACTGCGTTAACCGATCGATTGATACATCAGTAATGACTGGCCGACTGCAAGCGGGAGGATCTGCGCAATACCCCTACCGCGCCCGTATTAAGTGTCTATCGGATGTTTATATGCGATAACAACAGTCTGCCTATTGCACTCCCACTCTGTATAGAATTGAATTTTTGCCCTCGATCGTTGGCTCTATAGGAAATCTAGTGTGTCGCTGAGCTTTGATGAACAAAATGAAAAATCGATGTACATATAAGATAAAGATGCAACAAGCTATGCTTTCGCCAATACAATGGCACAGTAGAATATAGCGTACATGCCTTTCTTGCGTCTGTAACGGAAACTATGTCTATCTTTTATTTTTTAACTTTAGGTAGCGATGACTCGCAGGCGTTCAGATGCTATATGCAGGAATGATCAGCTTGAGTAGAAACATCTGCAAATATAGTAATATGCTTAATATATTGCAACGATAATCTTAACTTGCCAATTTGTCTTTTCTCGTGACTTTCTTCAATATTAGGAATAATAAATGTTGGTACTATTTGAGTATACATAGTTTTAGTAGTATTAATAATAAGTTGTAAATTTATAAAAATATCTGTGTTTCCGTTAGTGCTTTTCGGCAACATCAAAAAATAAACGAAAGTTGTAAGAAAATGAATATGTTACGTATACCGGCGTGTAGTGCAATGCCTAGTGCACTCACTTCATAGTCCGGTGGTACTGGGTTCGAACTCCGGTATGTTCTTTCTGAATTTGGTTTTCTGTGGTTTCCTAAATTCTATGGCAAATGCGGAAAGATAGCATCTTAAGTCTACAGGTCTACAGCCGCAGGCGTAATAATAATTCGTGATCAGCCGATGCCCTCTGTAATTGGCGCAAACTATTGAGGAATGTGGAGACATGAATTATTATTTATTTAGTGTAAGTATTCACTCAATAATGAAAAATTTCTAACATTGAAGAGTAAGCGGTATATTTGAAATTATATCAACATTTTATAAAGAGATGAAGTAAAACAATATTTTTTGAGCCCTAATATATCCATGGTTTGCTATCGACCACTCATGGAAAATAGAAGTTGAACACTTTCAATACATAATTATGCAATAACTGACCTATTACTTCTTTCCACAACAGGACGTATGAACTATTAACAATATTGCGGTTTTGTTGTTTATCTACTTTAAATTTAGAATTATGAACACGTTATTAACGAAAACATCACCAACATCAATGCGTATTATCCTATACTAACAATAAGCTGGAAAGTTGCATTATATTATACATAGTGTTACTTTTAAACGCATATTTGTTTCTTTATAATAAACCGCTGTCACGCTATTATTAACGAACGAAATTCATTTGATATCAAACGTTATTAATTTAGTTTAGTAACCGATATAACTGTTACACATAGATTTCATTTTAAATGCAATAAATTGATCAGAAGGTAATGTATTTCATCTAATCAGATAGAGTAGGTACATTACATATTCATTATTCAGGAAATGTCTTTTAGGAATATATTATTGTGAATTTTGTATAGCCAAAACTATAAAAGCTTACACACAAAGACCTATTTTAATTTAAATGGAAAAATCTTCAAATCAAAATTTTTCCTTGAATCTAAATGATGTGAGATTTTGAGACTAGATTTCGTAAATATCATACTGTATTAGAGCTCGTGTGTAAGTCTAATTAATACATTAATATTTCTTACTGATGTTTGTTTGATGGTTTTTTAATCCTTTGATATGTGAACGGAAAATAAATTTTAAAGTGCGGTTCAAAGCGATTATATGCATCCATTTGAGAAATTCTCACACAAACGTTCTCTAAAGAAATATCTTTGTGTCGGGGTCCTCTCAGGTCAACATTAGCTTCTTGTTATGTTACTTAGAACTTGAAAACAGCCAAGTTGAAAATCAATAAAAGGTTTGCTCATAGAAACGTTAGCTTGCATGCGGGATACATTACCTACCTATTGTTGAGAGATAAAGTTGTAAATATGTATATATGTATGTATTGTTATATGTATGTGTTTATATATTTTATTTTTATATTATAACTTTGCATATTGATACATTTATTTATAGCTTTTGTTTTCCTATGTCATATTCACGTTCAACTTTTTAACCCTTAACGGTGTAAACCAAAGTACATTAAAGAAACGAAATTAATGTAATTTTTTAGTTACCAATTTAACAGAAATGTACATTTACTTCAGAAGTAAATGTGTTTGTAAATATAACTTGATGCGAAATTAGCAGTTTAAGCAGTTGCAGTTACTAGTTTTTTTTTAATGTATTTATATAAGTAGATAATGTATATTTCATAAAACCAATATTTTATAACAAATAATGGACTTTATTATGTATGGCTCTAATAGACTTAATACTGCATGACATTATATTGCTTTTTGTAATAGCGTGTAGTCTTAAAACAGTTATCTATTTAATGAAACAAATGTAACTTCTAATCTAACTTTGATTCAAAACACAACCATTCAGAACTCTTCAAAGATCATCGTGTGTTAAATCAGTATAACGTAGAAATTCCAAATATGGGTGCTAACTATTGTTTAGAAACGTTGAAGTACTTTTTTAACTTCGTCTTAATTTCTTCTTAATATACATTTTTTGGGATTGCTCATGAGAAAACTGTCAAAAAAATCCTACCGCAGAAGTTGGCATATCAGTGAAATTTCAATAATAATATTTGCCTGATTTAATACCCACTGCGACAGGCTCACGATTACTCTCTGTGCATTCCCAGTCTAGCTTTCAGTGACTACCATGTTCCTGCAATTGATGCAATTGCATCTGGTAATCTTGGCCACAACGACAATGATAACACAAAAACGACCGTATTGGTGTAGATGAATTAGGATATTATACCCGGAAGAAGATTTGTATAAAAAGGGATTCAAGAATTGGTGATATGAAAAACTTTAATATTGTATGAATGGTTTCATATGAAAAACAAATGATAATAAGGTTTTATTTGTTTTGATTTTATTTTATAAGGAGTGTTTATTTTAAATGTATGTTTTTTTATTTTGTATTATAGCGTTGACTCCACGAGAGTCCATATCAAAGCAATTATAAAAATAAAGGATATATTGAGAATGGCGTAACAGCATTACGATACCACATTTTTCAAATCAGTTTTCACCATTATTATAAGGAACTGTATATTCTCAAACACTTAATATTAACTTAACAAAT
Source organism: Popillia japonica (assembly GCA_004785975.1). NCBI lineage: Eukaryota > Metazoa > Arthropoda > Insecta > Coleoptera > Scarabaeidae > Popillia > Popillia japonica. Next base: position 29,021 of record SMLS01068431.1, read on the forward strand.
AAGCAATAACAGGAAAAATTAACCAAATTGTAATTATGTGTTAGGCACAACAAAAATCTAGTTGAATTTTTCACACCATGTGATTGTAAGTTTTCTATGATTGAAGAAGTGATATGATGGTTATTAATGTAATTTAACTTGAAATATGGATCAATAACTTGAAATTAGGTTAGATGTTACGTTATTTTTTTCATGAACTTTAAAATGCCTATGCGTGAGCATAGAATTCAATATTACCCGGTTGTCGTACAAAATATGGGCCACAGGATAGTACCTATGTACACCCACGGACTTTAGTTATGTCCGGTACCTAGTGGTACAGCCTGCGCTCCTGTCGCCATGTCCGTTTTATCTTAAAGGGAATAGTGACAGGAGCGCAGGCTGTACCGCTAGATACCGGGCATAACCAAAGTCCGTGATTACATATATGTATGTATGTAGGTACTTATGTACACCCACGGACTTTAGTTATGTCCGGTATCTAGCGGTACAGCCTGCGCTCCTGTCACCATGTCCGTTTCATCCTAAAGGGAATAGTGACAGGAGCGCAGGCTGTAGCGCTAGATACCGGACCTAACCAAAGTCCGTGATGGTACATATCTCAGCTTTCAAGCCTATTATAATACCAGATGTTAATGCATGTTTCCGTTACGGTATACTTAACATATGCATGTATACTGGTCGTCGCTATTACTTTTCATATTAGGAACTGTAGGCATATATAGCTAAACTTTTCGAATCTGTGCTTTACACACGATTGTATCCACAGATAAGTGGTTTCCCTGTGTCGGAGCAGCATGGTTTTGTGAGTAAACGATCAACTGCACCTAACTTGTGTTCCTTTGTTGAGTATGTGACCAAAACGTTGGATGCTCAGGGTCAGGTTGATACCATTTACACCGATATCTCCAAGGTCTTTAATCGTATAGATCACTATATTTTGTTACATAATAATAATAGGAATTTATTTCAAGCAGAAAAATGTGTTAAACATAAGAAAAGTTTGAAAACGTCAATTACACAAAAAATATTTTGTCTTATCTATATAGTTTGTATACTAACTTAATGAAGTAGATGGACATACATACATGTATGTGAGAAAAAAAGATAAAAAAAGTGACTTAGATATTATGTATAATATTCATTTACAGAATAGGGTTCAAGCTCGATGAGGAACTTGAAAACCCTACTTTTAAAGGTCTTACTAGAGAAACATTTCTTAATATCTAAAGGTAGGCTATTAAATAACCTCATGGAGGAATACAAAGCTCCTGATTCTAACTTTGTCAGTCTGTGTATTGGGTAACTAAATTGTTTTGACTCCTGTGTCCATGTTACTAACATTAACATTAAAGTGTGTCTGAAAATAGTGTTTATTATTATATAGAAATACTAAACAGCGATATATATACAGCCCGTAAAATATTAATAAACCATTTGCTTTAAAAATACCACGACATGTTTCACTGGTCCTCATTTTGAACATAATGCGTATCACTTTTTTTTGTAAAATAAAAGTTTGATGAGAGTCTACTGAATTACCCCGCAATATTATAGCGTACTGCATGTATTATTTTTTTATTTCGCGCGGTCTAAACTGGAATATGTTTCTATCGTATGGAACACTTATTATGATTTCTATAATACAATGATTGAGAAGCTGCAAAGAAGGTTTCTAAAGTACTTATGGTTTGATTTGATTTGATTTGATTTGCACACTGGGTACAGATCAGGTTTCACGTCATCCCCTTAACACCGCGGCCTAAGGCCTATTGTATTATTCCGTACCTAGTGAATTTCTTTACAAAAACAGGTTTGTCCCCTTTATTAGGTTTAATAGCCTGTATGGTAAATCTCTTTCCGGTAGGCCTGTTGGTTGGTTAGTTTGCTCCAAAAGCGACTGTCTCCGTTGTACTAATGCAGCGCAATCAAATACAATGTGGTAGGCTGTTTCCTCCTCCTCATTGCATAATCTGCAGATAGGTTCATCTTTAAAGATTCCGATTCTATGCAGATATTCCCTTAGACAGCCGTGTCCTGTTAACAAGCTCGTCACTGTTCTAAGCTGTACTCGGCTAAGAGCCAGCACATCCGCTGCTAACTGCTGGGATGGCTGCCTCATCATCCGTTTGCTGTGTAACTGCCTTTCAACGTTGTTCCAGTGTACCTGGTGTGCTTTTGTAATCCACTCAGTTACTGCACCACGTATTGCAGTCTTAGGTATCACCAGACCCGGTTCCGGTCCAGTGAATTGAGTTGCAGAGCCTCTTCTTGCGAGCTTGTTTGCGACTTCATTGCCTAGTATGCCCTTATGTCCCGGCACCCACACCAAAGTAACTTTGTTGTGTTTTTCCAGAGTTTTTAGGCTTTCCAGAGTTTTTAGGTTTTCCAGACAGTCCCAAGCTAGCTTTGAGGTTATCTGATAGGTTGCTAGAGTTTTTAGGGCCGCCTGGCTGTCCGATAGGATGTGTATCAGCTGACCCTTTGGTTCTCTATCCAATGCCCTGCGGGCACATATCTCCATTGCTAGTATTTCCGTTAGTTGCACGGTGGTATATCGCCCTGATATCATGTATTCTTCATGATTTAGGGTTTCCCCATATATACCTGCCCCAGAACCTGTCTGTGGCTTTGACCCGTCTGCGTACCACATCTGGGTTCGGATTCCAGGTTTCTGCTTTTCACTCCACTCCTCCCAATCTAGGACAACCTTGAATGGTTTATCAAAGGCGAGTTTGGAAATCATTGTATTACAGCCCATTTCAAAAATAGGGTTTGTTATCTCAGTGGTTATTCTGCCATGCTCCGAAGTATTCTGGGTTCTCCAGTTTCCACGGCATTTCAGTCTATGTGCCCCTATTCTTGCCTCCCCCTTATGTAAATGTCCAAGGGGAGCAGGCTTAGCATGGTCTCCATAGCAGCTGTTGGCGTGCTTTTTGCAGCGCCAGTGATACAGAGGCAAGCTAACCTCTGAACCTTTGCGAGGTTTGCAATCGCTTGCTTCTTTGTAACTTTAGTCCACCAAATAAGGCAACCATAGGTTAGCATAGGTCTTACCACTGCAGTGTACAGCCAGTGCATCATGCGTGGTTTTAATCCCCATGTTTTTCCTATTGTCCTTCTGGTGGTCATTAGTGCTCGTTTGCACTTGTCTATCATCTGTTCAAGATGTTGATTCCATGTTAACTTCGAGTCAAGGACCAATCCTAAAAACTTTGTTTCCTGACTGCATTGTACTGGTTCGTTATGAAGTGTCGGTGGTTTTAGGCCATCCAACTTTCTTCTTTTCGTAAAGGGTACCAGTGTTGCTTTCGCAGGGTTAACTCTTAGGTTTTCCTGCCTACACCACCCTTCTGTTCTTTTCAGAGCTCTTTGCATAAGTTCTGAAATTGTACTCGCATTTTCCCCACTATGAGTATTGCAATATCATCTGCATACCCCTGGGTATAGTAGCCCTCATCGTTTAAGGTAACTAGCAGTTCGTCAGTTACAAGGTCCCATAGTAGGGGTGACAGGACTCCTCCCTGGGGGCATCCCTTGCGTACCGACACCTGCATTGTTTCACCTGCTAACGATGTTTCAATGAGTCGTCCTTCCAGCATGGCCTTGATCCACTTACAGATAGTGTCTTCCACACCACGATTGCTGGCGGCTCTTATCATTGATTTAAAAGAAGTATTATCAACCGCTCCCTCTATGTCCAGGAATGCTACTAGAGCAATCTCCTGATTGTTGATAGATGCTTCTACTCGCGATACAAGCTGGTGTAGGGGCACTATCACATGATTTTCCTGACTGGTAAGCATGTTGATTAGGGTGTAATGGCCTCTGTAGTAGTGAGGTTTCCCTAATATGCTTTTCCAGCAGTTTTTCCATAGTTTTTAGTATAAATGAGGATAGGGTTATGGGTCGGAATTCCTTAGCCTCAGCATACGAGGGTCTTCCCGGTTTCGGTATAAAGGCAACCTTTGCCCTATTCCACATTTTCGGTATATATCCTAGAGCTAGACTGGCTCTGTATATCTTGCATAGCAATGGTGCCTATGTATTCCTCTGCTTGTTGCAAAAGTACTGGGAGTATTCCATCCGAATCAGGCGATTTGTAGGGTTTGAAAGAATTGATAGCCCATACTACCCTGTCGTATGTTATTGCCCTTCTAGCCAGTTCCCAGCAGCCTCTGCTCGCCCTCTGTGGGTGATTTTGAGGTTTTTGCTGGTTATCCCCATTTTCAGGGTGGATTTCTTCTGAGTCTGGAAAGTGCCTCTGAAGTAAAACTTCGAGGGTTTCTTTTCCAGTGTTTGTAAAATCTCCCGCGGGTTTCTGTATAGTCCCCAGAGGGTTAATTGGATCGTTTGCCAGAAGTTTATGGAGTCTTGCTGCCTCAGATGTACTTTCTACATCCTCACAGAACTTCCTCCACGATTCCTTCTTAGCCTTTTTTAGAAGTTGGTTGTATTCAGTGAGGGTTTTTCTATAGTTTTCCCACTCACCTGTCTTTTTCGCTCTGTTGAACAGTTTACGAGTTTTCTTAACTGTGAGAGATCTTCGTTCCACCAGCTTATGGCCTTGGAACCGCCCCTTCTCACTTGAGGACAGCAAGTATGATATGAGTTTAATATAGCCTCTTGAAGTTGTTCAGAAGCTAGCTCAATATCATATGGATTTCTAATTTCTGGTTTGATGTTATTTCCCAGTTCCTGTCTGTACTTGTGCCAGCAGGTTCTTCGCGGATTTCTGTACATCTCCACTGTTTTATCAATAGATTTGATTCCCATGAAGATGTATCGATGATCTGAGTGAGAGGGTTCCTCAGATACATACCACTTAGTAACCTGTGTACTCACATGCAGGGAACTTATGGTCAAGTCTGTTTCCTTCTTTGTGTTACAAAGGTGGGTTCACTTCCCCGGTTCAAAACTGCGCGGTTTTTTGAAATTATAAATTCTAAAAGTGACTCACCTCTCTTGTTCGTGTCGGTGCTTCCCCATACGGTGTTGTGGGCGTTTGCATCCGTCCCGATAATAACCTGGAGGCTTTCATCCTCGCAGTATTGTACGAGCTTCTCCACTTCCTCCGATGGAGGGGGACTTGGTTCGTCGTATGGAAGGTAGGCAGAAGCGATTATTAGTTTCTCGCCACCTCCATAGGCTTCTCCCAGTCTTATGGCTGCAAGGTCTCTGAAACAGATAAATGATAAATATACAAGATCGTGCTTTGCCAGAGTGTACATCGTAGATTACATTACCTTTGGCTTCGCTGAGTCCTGCGACTCGTGCCCCGACAAGCCAGGGTTCCTGGATGAGGGCTATGTCAATGCTGTCCGAGGCCAGCAGGTTGTACAGTGAGGCGGATGCTGCCTTACTACGCTGAAGGTTGATCTGGATTACCCTCAGCATGTTTGGTTGCCTCCTGCCTCCCGATTATTTTAAAGGTAAGTTGGGTTAGCCCGAGATAGGGTTTAAAGCCCAGACTGTTCAGCGCCTTTAAAGAGTCTTCGTCAATGTTCAAGACTAAATTTGTCCCTTTGGGCTCCTCCTTGCTTGAAATGACGCGCCATTCCTGCGTCTTTAGCTCTTCGTTCTGGGTCTCTAGGAGTTTGAAAATCTTCTCCGTTGGTGTTGTCCCCAGAAATTCCGTCGGGATCCAGGTAACGACTTTCACGGTCTTGACGATGTCCTTTGCCAAACCGACTCTTAGGACAACGCCTTCCCCTGCGTCTATCTTTGGAATAGTCTCTACCAACCATGAGCTCGATTTCTCGTTGCCACATGTAAAGTAGGCTACTGCTTTTTCAGCATAGCTGTTTCGGAACTGGGGTGCTGCACCTGTTTCACACTTCCAGATTTCCCCCATGACAGCCATCTGTACTTTCTTGGACTGCTCCTCGGAAAGTCTTTCCTCCGGATAATTGTCCAAGACTACAGCCCTCTTGACAGCGGTTAGAGCTTGGCTGAAGGTTGCCCCAGCACCGCTCCGTGAGGATGTGCTGGGTTTTACCTTCATCGTCTCGCCACTGCCCGATTTCTGTATCTTCGGGGGCTTGTTCACCGTCGGAGACGGTGTACTTCCCTCCGATCTGGCTCATTTCTGGGCGGGAGTTCTAGTACGCTGCTTGGGGCTCGTACTAGGCTCCTCCTCCCTTCTACTGCGATTGCTTCTTTGCCTCCTGGGTCTTATAGGGTCCCCAGCCGCTATCGCTGCTTGTATGGCCTGCTTCCGTTTTTGCGCTCCGGATAGCTTGGGCTTTACCATTTTCATGCGGTTCACCGCTGAGGCCACATGTCGTAGCGCAGCTGTATCTTCTTTCGGGCTTGCAGATCTGCTGCTTCCCTGTAGAGCTCCCTGGCGCGTTTCTTGTGGAGGACCAGAAGTTTGACCTATCGGGCCTTCTTCTAGGTCCATTGGGTTTTCCTCAACTGGAGGTTCCCCGGGTGGTTTCGTTTTTCTTATTTCTGTAGGTTCCATGATGTTCCCACGAGTATGGGGGATAAGATGGTCCGCGCCCATGGTGCCCCCTTCATGGACGTAAGGCTATTTCTCCAGAAGGTCGCCCGGTATTCCAGAGTTCGGACTAGTCGGGACTGGTCTTCTATCCAGCCACGCATCCCTTTGGCCTAGTCCGCCACCGTGGGATTTAGGTTTTTATTGAGGTTGTCTCCTCTTGGTCCGTCCAATTAAGGCTAGACCCCCCGCCACATTGTGGCATGGTATAACGGTCGCAAGTGGTTATCTTATGACCGGCGCCGTAACTCCTAGTGCAAACCATTAGCTACGACACGACAGCTTGGTTAGGGGATTGTTTTTCGACCTTTACTGGTCTAGACCGTAGTGTTTTGCTTACACAGTGGTACCTCGAGTAGGATGGAGTATTTTACTCCGCACTACGATCTGCAGCAGAAAGAGGCTTTGAGGACTGAGTTGCGCTTAGCCTGCCGCTGGGTTTGTTCATACAGGTGTATGAACCTGTCCCTCACCACCCCACTTATGGTTTAGAAGACATCATAATTATCCAGCGAGAGGCTTTCCATATGATGTGTTTGCTTGACGCCTTTGCATTTTCATTCTCTGGAACACGTCGCAGGAGTGCTAGTTTGACTTTTCTTTACAAGTTGCTTCATAACCAGATCGACGCCAATCAACTCCCCCTCAGGACTTAATTTTAATGTGCCGCGATTAACAACTAGAAACGTTCACACCTTTTATACTGCCCAAGCCAGAACTAACCTTATGTTTCGCTCTCCGCTTACCTTTATGTCTTCACTGTACAATCAGATTTCTCATAAGTGCGATATTTTTCACTGTTCAGTTAAGGAACTTCTCTCGATTGGCTAGTCGAAATACTATAATTACAGTCTCTTTTTTTCCTTGTTTTTCTCGTTTTCTTTCATAGGCTGACTTTGTATGTATTAATATATAATTAATTTAGGAATTAAGTGCTTATTCGCTTTGCTATTACACAATTTCAATTGTTACTTTATACTTAGGGTCTCTTGTTTACATTTTTATTAATAGTACACACAACATTTGAATTATGTTTAGTTTATTCTTTTGCCATGTAATTGGTGTATTGTAGTGTTGGGCAATAAATATATAAATAAATAAATAAATGAATAAATAAGTAAATAAATATGTATATTTCCATACATGGCAGTATCACATACCCAATGATTATAGAGTTTAATGAAGTTTTAAATTAATTAATTAATCACTATCATCTTTAAACCTTAGTTACTATACGTTTTTTATTATTTCTGCTAATTTATAAGTTTATTATTAGTGTAAAATAAAGTAACGAATGAAGAATCCTATTTGTATTCTTAAAACGGGTATCTTTTATCTGTACTATGTAAATTATTACTGCATGTTACGTTATCCAAGCTAATGGCCAATTAAAGATATGTGCAATTCTGAATACGTGTATATGTAATATGTAGTTGAAGAATGAATACTACTTGTTTCCACTCTCTAATTAATTTCTGTAATCCAAAGTTTGAATCAACCTCGTTTATTTATATCAAAATAGTACAAAAGCTCGTTAGTGCTGGTTTTTACGCTTTGTAAATATTAGGAATTTATTTTCAGTAAGTTAAGTTAGGGATTCTAAGTGTATTCACAGTTGAATAACAAAGCCTTTTGCATTACAGAACAGTAATAATATTGTATTTACTATAAGTGAAGTTGCTTTGATATTCTTGATTTTTTTTTGCTTTTAATTTATACATACACAATACATAATAAATACATTAATGCAATGATACTAAACATCAATTTAAAATTGGAATAATTTGCGGTGAATCACTGTGGATTACTGTTTACCGCAATAAAGTTTGAAATAGCACTCCAAACAACCTTTTGGTTTTGATTTGATTGATTTGAACTTATAGGTATAAGTGAACAAGTCGGTAACTATCATATGTATCTTACTTGGAACTATGTATAGCCAGTAGTTTTAATGCTACACTATTTCAAATTACCGACACTATTCCAAATTACCTTCCTTTCCTCTACGCATTTCGTTTGTTAAGTTTTTCGATATCAAAAATCACCCACAGATTTATTAATTTCATTTAAAAAATGAACATTTGTTTTAAAGCGAATCTGCGGTATGATTATTACTATATTTCATATTTTAAATGTAACACTCAATGTTCTTACTCTACTATACAGGCTGTTTAGTAATTGAAATGAAAACACTTTATAAGATTCATTTAACTGGATTTTTGACTGGAATGCACTATATATTATGTCTACTATTAAAAATTAATTATTTTCTTCTTTTATATACATATAGCATCCTTACCGACGGAAAATACACTTAATTTCTTTATGCATTTTTGTAATCGTTGTATTACGTTAATTCCAACTCTTTAAAGCATCTCACTATAATTGATCCATACAAATGCTTCGACGACCACCAAAGCTGAAATATAACTTTCATAATAACAATAATTTAAAATAAAAGCCGCCGCCATTACCAAATAGAAGTAATGCGTATTTTTTAACATAAGGGTGACATGAGCTATAATAATCAAGTAGTAAGATAATTAAGTTCAAATGTAAGTATATGATGATGTAAATGGTTAAAAAAGGAACCTACCGGATGGCCAATTAAATATTCTATTTTAATGCAATTAAATGTTTTTATTGACGGATACATTAAGAATCCAACATATAATGACATAGCAACTAGCGCAGAACATAGAAAAGACAGAAAGAATCAACTAATACTCAAAACTAAGTGCCAAATTTGGGAGATTTTATTCTAAATATTTTTTACTAAGAACGATTTTCAATGAAATGAATAGCAATTGGCCAATTTGGAGAAAATTTCACACATTGTATAATTATTATGCGTATATTGCACATTTCACATTTCCGTATTAGGTACTAAATCTGCTAAAAGGACATGTTAAAATAACTTGACGACATATGTATATACAGGTTGTTCTAAGTTAAGTGCGCACAATTGCTAACTTCGTTATTATTGGAGCTACGAGTTAAATTTGCAAACTGGTAGTATTTTTCCTGCTGATTACAATGGTAACAACAGAAAAATAATTCAATGTCAACTCTTTTAGATATTCAAGAAAATATTGTTTTTATGGAACACCCTGTATATTTTACTGCAGTTGGATTAAAAATTTAATTGTGAACAAAAAAGTTTTAATGCAACATTACAAAAAAATTAAAAATAAAGAAGTTATTATGACATTTTGTATTAATTTAGTAACTTAATTTAAGTAAAAACAAATCAACAAAACTATGAAAAAAAAGTTATAAGTTTATACAATAATAATTATAGTAATTGTTCAAAAACATTGCCCTCTTGCTCACCACACATAAAGACCCTTTGATAAACGCTGCGAGTTGACTTTAAAATAATATGTGAATCTATATTTCTATCTATTTATGTTAATAATGGAATTTTGTTGTTGATTTAGCGTTTCATATCGTGCCCTGTGGACTTCATTTTTTACGTGCCCCATAAAAAGAAGTTCAACGGTGTCATGTCTGGTGACCGTGGAGGCCATCGAACTGGCCCGTTTGTACCTATCCAACGATTTTCAAATAATCTGTCTAGTAACCGCTGTGCACCATGATAATTATGGGCTGGGGCACCATCCTGTTGGAAATGGACAACTAGTCGGTCTAGCAAGTTTAAATTATCCAGAAAATTTTCTAATATTTCCGATATAAATTCAACATAACGCTGTCCTGTTAAAGATCCATGATAAAAAAACGGGCCTACAATTTTAGACCCGATAATGCCATACCAAACGTTTACACTAAAACGATTTTGTGGATTATTGGGATGAACAAGTAAAGGATTTGTATTATTCCAATAATGTTGTGTTTTCCTGTTGATCATGCCACTATTGGGAAATTACACTCGTCCGTCCATAAAATACTTCTAAAAAAATCGGGATCTTCGTTACAGGCATTAATAAATCAATGTGAAAATTCCAATCTTCTTTCGAAATCACCAGCGCGTAAATTTTGCACTGGTTAATATTTATAAGGGATACATTTATGCTTTTTTAAAGTTTTGTGGATAGTGTTTAGAGAGAAATCCGCATCTCTTGATAAATCTCGAGTGGAATTGTATTTTGCTTTGTACATCTTTTTTTCTTGAAAACCTTTTCATTTCTTCTAAATTCTCTCTAAAGTTTCAGGGCTTGCGTACCGTTCCTTCTGCATATTATGTACGCTTCTAACATATCACATTTTTCTAAATGAGTAAACACTATCTTTATATTTGAAATGACAATTAATAAAGCTTACGCACTGGCACAATTTCAGAACATTTATTACTACTACTCACAGGTGACACATAAACAAACCGAATTGTTATTTCATAGCTACAATAGGTTGATTTATGTTTCTTAAACTAGGGTGCTGAAGTAATACATACAAAATATCATAATAACTTCTTTATTTTTAATTTTTTCGTAATGTATTAAAACTTTATTGTTTACAATTAAATTTTTAATCAAACTGCAGTAAAATATACAGGGTGTTCCATTAAAAAAATATTATTTTCTTGAATATCTAAAATAGTTGGCATTCAATTATTTTTCTGTTGTCGCCATTGTAATCAGCAGGAAAAATACTACTACTTCGCTAATTTAATCGACTTCGTAGCTCCAATAATAAGGAAGTTAGCAATGGTGCGCACTTAACTTAAAACAACCTGTATACATACTGTACCATCAATAGTAAAACAAAGAACTGGGCTCGGTTTGTACTCCTCTTTTCATTGAATTTGATTATACTTGATTATCTCAGATTATTATATTAGTTCCAAAAAATAATCAACTTTCAATTTCTTATTACATGTGTCTTAGAATTTTTCCAAATAGATATTATAGTATCCCACTTTATTTATAAATCGATAACGTTTTAAAGATTTTTTATATTTGTGAAAGAGTAAACATATGTACATACGTATTTCCATAGATTTTTTTTACTAAAATTTTAGTAATTTATTTTTTGTGATTTAAACATCTATTTTCAATAAAAGTCGAACTTTGGATTAAACATATATGTAATATTGCAGAGATGCCGTTTGGTTTACTGCCCGTACTGGAAATAGATGGAAAACCGGTGGCTCAGAGCAACGCAATAGCCCGTCATTTAGCTAAACAATACGGCTTGGCTGGAAAGACCGAATGGGAATCTCTACAGTGTGACGTACTTGTTGACGCTCTAGGAGATCTGAAACAAGGTAAGAATATATTGCGATAACAACTTAGAATTGTACTGGTTGTATTATATATGTATATGTTTTAAGATACTCTTTCATACAAAATCTTAAAAATAGTGAATACACAGTTTACGTTGTCATACCATGAGGTATCGATTATCAAGAAGGTACACTCAGATGCGAAAGTGTGCTGCGTTAATACATAGAAGTTTACTTGCAACAATATATCAAAACAATAAATTAATATTTTATCATTATTTCTATTACTATACACTACTTCGAGAAATAGAATCAAAACTCAGTATAATATGATTAGACTAAGTAAATCTTTGCAAATTTCCATTTGATTCCGCTCAAAATACATAATTCTGAATATAATGTAGGAATTCATGCAAAGCAAATACATATATGTATATAACGAGGGGCCGTACAACTGAGAACACTATTCTATTCTGGAATAATTTGAATTTTACTAAATCTGCGCTTGTACATATGTAAGCTTAAAGCGGAATTAAATCAATACAACTAAATAAATTATGTACTCAGGTCGTAAGCTCTTCACTTTTGAACGGATACACGTAAAAAATTTAAATTTTCTGTAAAATATGTATCTTTTGCCGTCACAAATTGCCTGCTATGAACAACAACATGTTGACAAGAACCTATTTTTAAAAAATGTGATAATAAAAAGCGAAGTCCTATTCTTTTCTTCTTTTGATTTTCTATTTAAAATCGTCCTGCTTTTGAAAACACGTTTCAAAATTATTTTAGTGAAATTTATTAAATATTTTTAAACTTATTCTGCTGCTGATTTTCTAACAAATACTTATCTGAACTTCGATCTTTTATTAACTCCTGAGATTTTATGTTTACTTTTTAGTTAGTAATTACTAATATTTTTCTTATTACCTTAGCGACGCCATGCTAATTGCCTGTCGGTTCAGCTTTTAATTTTGCAATTTGCTTATATTTAAAGACACTCATAACTCTAATAAAGTTGGAACAACAATCAAACTGTTTAAACTTGCTAATCTCCTTTTTTCAGAAAGTTGTGTTATTATGTACATTCTGCTATTCCTCCTGATTTGCTATATTTATGGTAATCTTTTTCTGACTTTTATAAGGTATTCGTATTTACTCGCCAAATAATTTAGGTTATTGACTCCAATCACGTCATCATACTCTTCTCATGCTGTTCATTAATCCAGTGATAGTTATAAACGGATGATACACTACTGTGAGATGATATATTTAGGACCTATTTTCATGATTTGAACCTAGAAAGCGTTTCAATGAATAACTCTGAATTAACTAATCTTAACTATTTAAGTATTTCATTTGTTATTCTGATTGATACACATGTACACTTTTTCTTATTCTTGCTAGGTCTTGTAGTTCTTTGAATTGTTTCTAGAATAGTTCTTTTTCTGTCTTAGCAAAAATGTGTTTAGTTTAATAAAGACCTTAACTAATCTTTTTTACCGTTTCCTATGTTCTCCAAACACTGTTCAAAAACTTTTTGTGTCAAATATTTATTCTATCCACATTTCACTATTTAATTAATTGATCAAACTATAAACTTTAAATGAGGTAAGTTGTTATCAAGATATTAAATTACGTTCACGTTTCGTAATTTCTCTTTACTTAGCAGTTCTATGATATAATACTACGAGGTAAGAGATTCTTCCACCAATTTTTTCACATTCTCGTTCTGAAGCAAGTTCTTAACCTTTATTTACTTATCTAAACATAGTAAACGTCAATATGTTTCAACATGCCTTGTAAACAGACAGAGCTGTCTTGTACAATTTCGACGTCTACATATTGTCCTGAAATATTTCCGGAGAGGTCAATTTTAACAAAGATTAATCCTACAACATGCTGCTTGAGTTCAGATATTGTTTAATCTAACTTTTGTTTTGTTTATCAGTACGCTTGGTAACAATGTTCCCTGGTTTCCTATAACTTCCCATACATACATATATGTATGTATGTGTACACGTTACATGTTATGTATATGTATACACGAATTGATCTATGCTGTTGAGTATTCTAGTGAAATATCAGTCCTATCTAAAAATATCTGTAGCCAGTAACAGGTTAACGTCAGTGTTTCTTTGTATAAAAAAGGATTGTTTGATATAGCCAATTTCTTTCTTTAGAACGGATGAAGCATGAATTTTGATGTAAATGAATTTGTAATGTGAGTTAAACTACATGTACTAAATTGCGCTATCAATAGATCTATAATAATAATAACTATTTAATGTGTACTAGAAATTTACTTTCTACATCCATAATTCTAGGTCTCCTATTATCAGCACTGTCATATCCAATATATTTACTATAATTTTAAGGTTTAAGATACCTTTTCTTTGAATTATCCAACGCGATATTTGTAACGTTTATATTAACCCAAGGTACTGATATTACCACCACAAATCAAGAAGTTTATTGAGTTTCGTTCTGTTATCACATCTATTCCCTTCAGCTTCCATTTTTGTACATTAATACATATAGTTGCTTTTCTTTGAAAACGTACGTATTACATACATACATACATACATATATGTATGTATATATGTATGTATATAAACGAGACGCCAACGACATAAAGGCAACGTTATCAATCTATACTTGAATAAAAATGTATGATTAATATATCTGAATTGATATCACATTATAATAATAGAATATGTAAGATTCTCCAATAGCTACAATGCTGCAAATAATTGACGAGCATACCCCATATAATCTGAACGTTTCCTATAGACGAATCTATGCAGTGAGTTTCGACTTTTGCTATCGCCGCCTTTTTTACCGAGCTGGTCCAATAGGTGAAAAATGCCGTCGCTGTGGAGACCGAAGAGGGTGGGAGAAAGCGGTCGTTCTTAGTGCTGTGTAAAGGTCCGGTATGTAGTTAATGATCGCGCTACTTAAGCAAGTTTGAGCGAGGAATGTTTGTGGGGATGCACATGGATTGTGCATCCTTCCATGAGATCGCGCGCCATCTCGAGCGATCATTGCCGGCTGTGCAACGGCCATGGCGAGAATACACTGAGGTAGGACGTACGCGAGCGAGACGGCCCCGGGCGACCACAGCACGTGACGACCGCGCCCTTCTGTAACGTCGCGTACGTCGTCCTCAAGGCAACTTCGAGCCCTTTAGCCAGCAAGAAGGAAAAGCGCACTCTTTACTGGAACTGTAAGGGGGCGTTTAGTGGACTGAGAGCGCGCCGGGCGTTGCAGCGGCTCCCGACACCGCTTCAACACACGTCGTGCGTGTAGTACAGGCCTGTGTGAAAGAGCTCGGTATATGAATGCTTCCATGGCCAGCTCACTCTCCGGATCTGAATCCGATCGAACATGTTTTGGATATGATCGGGCGGAGACTTCAACGTTATCGGGCTTCCCCGGTTAACGTTTAGCAACTATGCAGGCGAGCTGAAGAGGCATTCCTCTCGCTGCCATACGACGACTTATTGACTCCATGCCTCGTCGTGTAGCGTAGGTACGCGCCGCTCGCAGGGATACTCCCTCTATTGATGCATGCTGTCCCAGCAGGGCTACGGCGCTGTTCGGATGAGGGTAACTTATACTACTTTACTACTACTACTGTACCAAATTTCGTTGCGCTAGAACCGCGCATTCCGATTATACAGGGTATGCTCGTCAATTATTTTCGCCAGTATATTCAATTACATATTTTTGAAATATAAACGAACGAAAGAGACTCTGACTCTCTACTCCTCAACACTAAATATCGTGCAGAAACTGCAAACTGCGCTTTGTTGGAGACTGTCGAAAAGCAGCTCAAACAATTGACGTTTTGTGCCCTCATATAGTGTCAGGTTGTAAAGTTTTAAAGTTTGATGATTCTACGCTTTAGTTTCATTTTTGTCTTAATTTTGGGTGAAACCTTGCTTAACAGTGACAGATTACGTCTTACGGCTAATATCTGCGTACCAGTTTTGATTACTGCAGAGATTTAAATTCTTCTCAATTAGTAGTCCCACTTGTATTTTTAAGGATTTCTGTCTTATAGTTGACTGATCTGTTGTACTTCGAACTACATTGAATGTAGCACACCTGTAATTCTGGCTGAGGAGACGCTCGCCACTGTTCTCACTTCATGCTCCTAAATGTACATACATATGCAGATAGCATAAATTGCCTCAGTACGACTGTCATCTCGAAAGCTAGTTCATTTCCCTAGTGTACGACTATTAGTCATTAAGTTTTGTGGAACTGAATTTCTTGTGTTTTTCTGTTTTGCAAATGAGTTAGTAGTACTCTTCCTAGAAATATTCTACTTTACTCCCGTATTCACTGTGTGGCTTAGTTTGCATTCTGAAGATTCTCGTCTTGGAAGCCCTTTGGTTGTTAGGTAATTGGCTTGCTGTAGTTTCTGAAGAATAGAAATTATTATTGAAAATATAATTGCAGTATACACGGTAACTCATTAGCTTTATATAATACACATTGAAAATAAAAATTAAACATAATTTCATGGAGAAATGTTCATCTGACAATGAATGTAAATTATATCTTTCTTCGTCAAGCTGTGTTAAGTTATAGTGTTTGTTAAACAATGATTCTTTGATATGAAAGAGGTAACCATGTTATAATATTTGAGAAGCAGTTATGAACGTGTGAAGGAATGGTAACTGGTAATATCGTAATTGGTATTTTTACTAGCATTCCTTTTATATATGTTTTTATATATATTTACATTTATATATTTACATTTATATATGTACACGTACAAAAGTGTTTCTATAAATTTTTATTTGCAGTTAATTATATTTATATTTTGTAGTTTATTGTAGTAATCTTATATACAGGGTTATTCACGCTATACAGCACCGAATATTATGGCTAAAATACGTGGCTTTCAAAAAGTTTCGTTTTTGGAATATATGCGGGCTATTACGAGTACTTATTAAAATTATTATCATATTATACAGGGTGTCCCAAAAGATCTAAAAGTATCAAATTTGTGTCTTTCAATGGAACACTATGAATGTTATTGCATTTTTGGATTCTCCGATCAAAATAAGTGGCTGTTTTAATAAGATTTATAATGCCTAAACTTTAAGGTTCTTTCGGTAATTTGAATTTTCGCCGAATCTAACCTTATTGGCAGATTTCAAATACTGAAGAAGTATTTGAGTTACGTAAGTGAAATTTACAATGAAGTGTACTAATAGATAATATTTTATATCCCAATTATAATAAAGTTGCCATCTTATGCAAAATGTCCAAAAATGAAAAGTAATCAAGTAACAACTTTAAGTGTCTATAACTTGAATAATTTAAATAGCATGTCATATTTTTTAACTTACCAGTCTGTGTATGTACATTTTAATTATCTATCTAATGGTATTTATACCAAAGTCTTTGTATTTTTACAGAATACGCAAAATAATAGTTTTTTTGTACGATTTGGTATTTTTTAAATAAATTTTTAATATATCTTGATGCCTGTGGTATTCAAAAATGTCAGATGATTTAGAATAATAATAATAACATAAAGAATATCTTTACGGTGAGGTAGTATTACAACAAATCTTAGAAAATATATTTTGTCACATAAGAATACACAGCAAGAACTGCAATGTGGTCGTGCGAGCGATACATTTTGGAGGCCACTACAACTGTATCCCCTACAGAATAATCATATACATACATACATACATATTCCAAAGTCTTTAATAAAAACACTGAATAGAAGGTATGCATAGTATGTAGTGCACCCGATAAAACTTTTATTAGAGATAGTTTGCAGTCAATTAGGGAACGAACTGACATCTTGCAATTAAATAAGTATTTATAAGTCTTACTAACCATCTATGCATATTGAACTTCTCCAATTTAAAGTTTGCAGAAGAATTGTACACGGTAAAAAATCTTCAGAAAGATCTTAAAATACTAGCCTCCCACATAATCAAAACCTCATGGGAAAGACTAAATTTACATAGGCACAACATTAGTGCTATCTACACCCTTAAAAACAAACTATAGGGATACATTTTTATTTTGCAGCACAATGACTAAGAATTAATACCATGTTGGAAATTAGAGAAATGGTTTTTATAATCGGATGAATGTAAATCAATAAATGTTATACTTGAAGAATAATTAAAAAATAACTAGAAAGCTACTTGGAAACAAAAAAGTTTGATTTTGGCAGGAGGATTAATGTTTTAGGGTTCAATGTTAAGGGGAGGGCGTGGTGAGCTCGAATGTATTGACGGAATCATGACTACAGGAAAGTATTTGAATATTCTTAAATCAAAACTTCGTTTGTCTGCAGAAAAATTAGGCGTTAACAATGAGTTTATATTTCAACAGGATCAAGATTCGATGAATACAGTCAAGATTGTGCACAATTGGTTTCATACCAATAGGACGGGAGTATTGGATTGCCCTGCACAATCGCCGGACCTTAATCCAATTGAACATTTGTGGTCCATTTTGAAACAAACCATTTCGCGTAAACGACCTACTAATATTAATTGTCTCAAGATGATTGTTAGCGTTGAACGGAAGAAAATTGTCAAGAACATAGGTCAGAAGCTGGTAGAATCGATGCCTAGACGATATGAAGCTGTAACTGCAGCTCAATGCAGCCATACTAAATATTAGCCTCCAGGGTACGAGTAAATTTTTGTTTTAGAATTTTATGTTTTATTACTGTATGATTTATATTTTTAAATTATTTACCTACTCAATAATAAATAATTCTGCCACGAAATTCATGTCATTGTTGTAGACCCCTTTTTTAAGATAATTTGCCATGAGCACCTAAATTTTGAAAAAGGGTACGATTAATTTGTTTACATACTGTATGATTTAATCAGGATATGTAGTGTTCTTATATCTGATGCATACTATCTATCTGGATTATACTGGTACATACTTGACGAATACTAAATTATCCATAATTTTGAGCATGCATCACAGTAGTACGTGACTATGATTATAAAAAAATTCTTAAAATTCTTAAAATTGAAAAATATGACGGAGCAGTAATTTTTCTTGAAATAAGAAAAAACAGTCATTATGCGTCATTTGTATCAATGGAAGAAGTAAGTAAAAAGATAAATAAAGGTTTAATTACGTAGTTACGCACGGATAACAACCTATATTAGAGACCATTCCGTAAAATGTAACAGTCAGTTGGTAAGTTAAAATGCGATAAAAAACCACCAATAAAAACGACGAAGAAAGCGAAAAGATATTGAATTGAAAACTAAAATAAAAAGAAATATAAAAGATGGGGAAGGTTCTAAACATTACAACTTTTGCTCAGAATAAATCAACAGTAATATTTATCAATGTTAACTACAAAGTACACAATAATTTATGAATGTTATAATAATTATGACATACTACATTATGTAAATGTTTGGGTTGCAATAGAGAAACAGTTAGCCTTATCATCTGGCACATATTCCGATATCGCAACTAACATTCGATGTCGTTGATGTCACGTACTACGCCTTTGTATTATTGACGGTGTTGAATAACACGGAATATGTAACGTACATTATGTAAATCTGTTCAAACTACGCTTAAATTTAATGGATTCACGTATTATTTCGGAATCAATAGATTATCAATTTAGATGTGGTGATTGGTTTTAAACGTATGTAATCAAATGACTTTTGTTTATATACCTGACGGTCTAATGCAGAGTATCACATATTCAACCGCTTAATTATGTAACAATAATGCTCAATAGATAAATAGTTTCGCTGACAAAATTTTAATAAATACGCATTTTTCAAACAAGCAAGTATTACAAAGCAAGATATTAAAATGATCGCAGATACTGTGGATATAGATATAACACGCATATAAATGAAGAAGAGTTACCACATTGTTACTTTTTTTCTTGCATATTATGCTGTAAGTTTTATTAGTTATATGACGAGGTAAACGATAACATTTAATGAATTAGGGCGACAGGGATTGATATTTCAAAAATAAAACTTATCAGAAAAGTATTTGATTGAGACAAATGAAAGAAATATGGTGAAACAAACGAGAAGATTAGAACGGAAAATATTAAATCTCAACTCTGAAAGACAGATATCGACCAACGAACTAAAATTTACGAATTTATTATCCGTATTCGAGAACTTTTCAATCTATTTATCACTCCTAAAACGCATGGCAGGCTGGTACGCTTATAGCAATTATATATCATGTTGGTTAAAGTTTTCATCAGAAAAAAATTATCTGTGGTTATCTGCTTTTAAAATATAGTTTTTTTTTCTCCATGGTGAGTACAACTTCAGTGGCTTTTTAGCTATATTGTTTACTGCACTACCGCTGTAGTTCTTGCTGTGTATATTTATATATATATAGTTGAATGGTACAATATAAGCCAAGTATGAAAGGATATCAATTTTTTTCTAATGAGGTAGCAATGGGTTTTTATTAAAAGTATTTTATTAAGTGAAAGCATTGTATGTATGTGAACGTACATACCCATCCCTTCAAATACTTTCCTGATTAGAGTAGGCTGTTTTTTAAGTATTTTTTTTAAGATTGGTGACACTGCAATACTTTTAAATTTTAAATAGCTTCCTTCAAATTTTGACAGTTGTTAATAACATATCTAAATTAGAAAAGTTTACACTTGATTGTATTATTTTATTATTAATATGTTAGAATTACAACACAAAAAGTTTATAATCGAAAATTACTTTAGAACTGGTCGAAAATAGATAATGGAGAATGGGTTTATTCCATTAATCAGTGCTTGCAGGATTTCCGACTACAGTTTCCTAATCTGCCAATTACTTATGCACAGCTGCTAAGTCATGTTCATGCTTGTATTGATAAATTTCATGAAACAGTGGCAATAACTCGTAAACCTGGCGGTGGAGCACCTAAAAAACGAACCGCAGATTGCATAGAGGATATTCAACGTCGAATGGACAACTCACCTCAATAGCAAAGCTTTCGCAAGAAGTGCAATTATCAGTGGGAACATGCCGTGCCGTTTTAAAAAAGGACTTAAAATTGTTTCCATATAAAATTCAGGCAGTTTTTGAACTCACGCAGGTAGATTTTGGTACGAGAACACAGTACTGTCAATGGTTTTTAGATAATATAAATAATGACAACATTCTTGACAAATGCTTTTTTTCCGATGAGGCTTGGTTCCATCTTTCTGGCTATTTAAATAAGCAAAATATGAGAATGTGGTCAGCAGAACATCCTCACGAGTTTATAGAAACTCCATTACATCCACAAAAAATAGGCGCCTGGCTAGCAGTTTCAAGGAGACGTATTATTGGGCCCATATTTTTTAACCAAACCGTAACTGCTGAAATGTACCGAAATGATCTCCGGATCTGACAATTTTGGATTAATTTATTTTTACATATTTAAAAAATACCATTTTCAAAACCAGACATCATACAATTGCAGAGCTTTGCAATGCTATTAGCGATTCCTGCGCTGACATAATCCCACAACTTCTGGTAAATGGGTTTGAGAACATGAAGCGTAGAGTTCGACTTTGTCTTCAACATAATGGACAACACTTTCAGCATTACCTTTAGTAATATTAACTTTTAAATTTAATTAATATATAAAATATTTTTTCTAAAGTTCAATTTTTAATTTTTGTACACATTTTGGTGACATACAAACTGTCAAAGTGATTAAAATTTAAAAGTAGTGCAGTGTCGCCAATCTTACTAAAAAAAATACTTAAAAAACAGCCTACTCTAATCAGGAAAGTATTTGAAGGCATGGTACTCTATGGCATTTCTTATTAATAAGAAGTGGAGTTATTGCGATTCTTATGCAATCACTAGTTATTCAAATATTGATGTATTAGTATAATTATTACGTAACGCTATCGTTTAATTTTGATTACAGTACTGTGGCAATTAAGGACTGAACAGGATCCAATTAAGAAGGAAGAACGGAAAGTAAAGCTAATGAGAGAAACTATTCCCTTTTATCTCCAAAAATTCGAGACTATTGTAGCCGATAATAATGGTTACTCCGTTGGTAATGATGTAAGTACATAGTAATGATATTATGTTATTTATATTTACTTTATCGACTTTTATATAGCATAGTCAAAAGTTTCATTGTTTAACTATTTGCACAGATGTCTTCTTCTTTCATTTGCGAAAATGTTGGTATATACAGTATGTCCACGGATCGAGTTCCAAAGAGGAAAAACTTTTTTATTTTGCATTTTACAAGAAAAATGTATTCTTGGTAAAAGTTTTTGCATGTCTCGAAACGGCCAAGTCAGTTTTAACCTTTTCAAAATTTCTTTTAGTTTAACATAAAAATCGAAAAATTAGTCGTTTTATTTGAAAATTTTTTAAAGTCCCAGAAATTAAGTTTGCGTTGTCATGGTAATTATCGATATTTATTCACTAATTAACTGTCAGTTAGAAAAATCAACCATAATAGTTGAAAATGTTGTCAAAAGACCAACGACTTTACCTAATTCAATGCTATGGCAAAGGTAATAAAGCGATCCGTCGAATTGTCGAAGAATTTAATCAAAAGTTCCCGGATATTTACATCTCAAATAGAGGTGCACGAGCATTGATCAAAAAATTCCTATCCACTGGTTCCATACTGGATGTAAAGAAAAACCATATAGCACGCGATGAAGACGACGCCGCCACTCTTCTTGTAATGGATTCAGTACGGAACTATCCCAAACTTTCTTTGCGGCGCAGATCAGTCCATCTGGCAATTAGTAAATCGCTCATTCAAAAGATTTTGAAACAAAGGAAGTTCCATCCCTACAAGCCCATTTTTAATCATGCATTAGAACCCGGAGATTCTGCGAAACGTTTGTATTTTTGTCTGTGGATGGGCGCTCAAATCATGGATAATCAATACTTTTACCGAAATATTATTTTTTCTGATGAGGCCACATTTTCTACTAATGGTACTGTTGCATCTCAACATGTGAGATATTGGAGCAATTACAATCCGAATTTTCGCATCCCTCACAATCGACAATATTCGGCAAAAGTTAATGTGTGGTGTGCAATTTCTTACCATGGTATCATTGGACCATATTTTTTTGATAATACTGTCAATCAGCATACGTACTTGGATATGCTGCAAAATTTTGTTGATGAACGTTTGGACGATCTACCGATTAATTACCTCGCAAGGTGTTATTTCCAACAAGATGGTTGTCCGGCTCATTATGCTAGGATTGTTGTTGAATGGTTAAATCAGCAATTTGGACAGAATTGGATAGGTCGAAATGGTCCCGTGATATGGCCACCAAGGA
>SMLS01068432.1:0-19572 GCA_004785975.1 Popillia japonica
CATACAACGTTATGAAAGTGTTCAATCTTTACTTTCCACGAGTGTACGTACATTTTCATCGACCTCGTCACACTGAACAGTGTCATCCAATACAATGGCGAGTGTTTATATTACAAAAATTACCTAAATGTCGCACAGTATAAAACATTAATTTTGCTGTACCTACCGCATACAAACCATGATCGAGAAGTACAATATCGCAACCGCCTTTCGCATTTTTCGTAATCAATATATTACCTGGATGCGGATCACTGTGTACAAAACCGTGAATAAAAATCATTTCTGAATAAAGTTGACCCAATTTGTCAGATACGTCAAACGGATCTATTTTATTCTTTTTCATATAGTCTAAATCATTTATTTGACCACCTTGTATATAATCCATTGTCAATATCCTTGATGATGTCAAATCCCATCTATATGACGAATTTTTAAATTCAAGGTACTAGGAAACTAACACGAATTTACCTGACTTTCGGTATATGCAACCACGGGGTATCTTTAAACATTTCCGCTATTTTTTCAGAGTTTTTGCCTTCATTTTCAAAATTTAATTCTAAAGGAATGTTTTTTTTCATTTCATCGACAAACCATTGAAATCTAAAGTCGGGAAATATGTAACTAACTAGATTAACTAAATACTCCATACTTTTCATATCAACCAATGTATGGCTTTGGACGTAAGAATGTTGAACTTTAAGAGCAACTGTACTACCGTCCGGCAACGTAGCTTTATGAACTTGAGCAAGGGAAGCGGCGCCTATTGGTTCTGGGTCAATAGTTACAAAAATCTCTAGGGGCTAATTAGGGAAAGAGTTTTATATTGTAAGCTAATGACCACTACATAGTCAATATACTTACTTCTTTTCGCAAATCTTCTCTTATGACTTTATAGACATCTTCCAAGTTTGTAGTCGGTGCATTGCTGTGTAACACTTTCATTGTTTCAATATATTCTGTTGGAATTAAATAATCTAACGCAGCTAAATGTTGACCAACTTTAATATAAACTCCTTTATTCATAAAACACAGTTTTAGCAATTCCTCCGCGCTCTTTTTGTGACATATTGAAGAAAACTCTTGATAATCTTCACTGCTCATAGTAAAATGATTGGAATACATAGTCTTATATATCGCACCGATTTTCAATACGGTATAAGCAGCTCGTCCCAATCTAACCACGCCATAAGAGTCAAAATCATTTTGGTTAGGTAAAAAGGTTACTGCGGAACCAGCAAAAATTCCGCTAATTCCAGTGTATTTCAGTAACCGTACTACCTTTTTGTATGACACGAATCCTCTCCAAAACATTATAATATCACTGCAGTACCTCTCTACACAATTACACCGAAAATTTTTATTAATAATTCCGCATTATAGTTTTTAATTTGACATAAATAGTTTGAAGGATTGACATTTTCCTGGGTGATGGGTACAGCGACAACCAAAAGTTGCGTATATTCTATCTATACCTAAGCATCTTAAGAATTAAACATATTCATTGCTCTTTATGTTAAAAAGTAAAATGATTGCTTCAGTGATCATATTTTTGACGTTCAGAACAGAAACAAGCACATATGGCCATACTTTGAACGTTACAGAGAGACAAAACATAGCAAATACAAACAGATATTACATAAACATTTATATAATAAAACAAGAAAACAATAGGTATGTGGTATAAAACTTCAAATTTTTGTATTTTTGTCTAGTCTACGGTGTCTACTTTTGACAGGACACAAAACGGCCGCGTATAGAAGACAGTCGTAGCCATATAGTAGCCGACAGTAAGGTAGAATAAGAATATAAGACATTTATGTAAACTGTTATGTATTCTCTCTATTTTTATAATATACGTTATACTCCAAGTGTGTGTGTGTGAAATATTCTTCCATCCAACCCCCACAAATAATTGTTTTAAAATTTTGATGCAAAACTTTAAAATTATAAAGCAAGTGATAGAAAAACTACTGAGTTCGTGGCATTTCTGATTAAGAAAAAGTTATTATAAAAGTAATTTTAAGGTTAAAGTTTACAACGAAGTCTTTCTTTTGCACTATAATTTTACTTCCTTTTAGCGACAGAACGTGACAGTTACAAACGTAACTTCGTTCTATCTATGGTTTCTATCATTATTAAAAACCTTGCATCAACATTTTAAAAAACATTTATCATATACAGAGAAAATTTCCCGCCATTCCCCCATCGTCCGGGCAACCCTAAATGTGTATTGAATTTTTAGCCAATAGTTGTCTAGATTTACTTTACGTTTCTTTTTGTAGATTAAACTGTTTGTTAAGAATCTATATATAGGTACCTGTATGTGTATGTTCCTGTTAATAGTTGCCTAATTCGTCGCAGATATATTCTAAGTAGACGATGAGCTAGAACTAAATAAATACATATAATATGATAACTCGTGCTAACTGCGGATTACTGAGGAAGCAGAACAGCTTATTACGTGATGTAAGTAAAATGCATCCACGCTAAGGTAAGTGTGACGAAGGTCAATTATTATCACCCATAATCCCATAATTTATATAACATTTTATATATCTACGGATTTTTACTAAGTATGCTATACCTAGATAGTTTAGAAGTTTCTAAACTATCTGTGTGTAAACTAACTGTGTTAGTTAACACATATTCAGTGTTCTTGGTTAGTTTATAAACTATCCACATATTTAGATAAAAGCGGGATAAAGACATCCGATCTCTAAAACAAACGTTTCAGAGACTACTTCAATTATATCTTATAAATATGAGCCTTATTAGATAGCATCATAGAAGTGCCAGGCAGTTCTTATATTAAACTGGAATGTCACCATTACGATCACTGAGCCTCGTAGAGGGCCCGACCAGCGGTATCAAAGCGGGCGTACAATAACGATTACGTGCATGCATCGTTTATGTTCATGATTTTCATAACCGAGGCGGCCGCATGAATATTTGCACATGAAATAATAGTAAAAAATATACATAAAATTATGTAACGTGCTGAAACACTTACTATTTTAAGAAATTTCAATGAAATTGCATCACAAGGTTTAAAACATGGATCGTACATGTGACTTGTAATAAGTTACCACTGCGTTCTTTAAGAGATGCCTAAAGAACGCGTTTGCGGCACTGTCAGTCATAATAAACATTAAAAGTTGGTCTTTTGAAACTACAAATTTGTTCAATGCGCTCCATACCACTTTCAAAATTTTAGTAGATTTTGCAATTCTTTTGGAAGCAAGTAAGATAGCGGATGAACAGTCAATTTCCTCCATTGTACATTCACAGATTTTTTTTGCCGATCGGTTCTTCTATACACACATAACCACAATCTTTTATCTTTCAATTCTGCTTTAATTCTTCTTATAACATGGTCGAGCAGATAGCATAACGTTTCTTACCGATAACTGACGTGGTAATGTATAATCTGAATACTGCTTCAGCGGGAGACAAATACTCCTTGGTGTAGTAGAATGAACGGTAGATTAGGTACATATATAGAATAAAAGAAACACCTACAGTGAGTCAAAAAAGTCCATACACTACTCTTTTTGCAATAAACATTTATTTGTTATTAGTTGAATTTAAGCAAAAAGATCTGGCATGTAGGCATAGGCAATCATCTCAGAAGTAATTAAGTAAGTTAAGTAAATTAATTTTTTAGTGTTTAAAGCGTTTGATACATTTTTTGTATTTTATTACACCTAAAGGGATTGCCTAACATAACAGATGTCTCGGCTTCAATTTAAACAACAAAACAAAAAATATTTATTGTAAAAAGAGTAAGTAGTGCATGAAAACTTTTTTAACTTACTGTATATGAAATTTTAATTGTTCGCTGTATCGCTTGCCACAGTTAGCAGAACAGTGTTTTACCTATACTTTTTAGGTGGCGTTCACACTCCTACCTGCTGGTAAGCGTCAAATAGTTGTTTTACACATTTAATTCGATCGCCCTCTAAATCCGGCATACTCGTTATTACATTTTCTACTTTTTTCGAAATACATCGTTCCCGAAACGTACATATGTACCTAAAGCACTCACAACGACCAGTGGAATATAATATCGAACAAGTGTGCACTGCACTGTCCCCTCTTATATGTCAAAATATATAATGTAAAACTTATCAGATACTACTTAAAACGTTCATAGTGATTGCAGGTAAATGTATATATAGAACAGTAATTAGAAGCAAAGTACTTAGCTTTTTTTACTTGATATAACATTATATTAATTTCATATGTTGCATGAAAATTCAATATTTTTAAAGCGGATTTGCAAAGTATCGATTACAAACTGTTTTTATAATAATCTTCTTAATAAATGAATAATTTATCTTCAAATATATGGTTTTGTGTCTTCATCTATCAAATCCTCAAATAAACAAGAAAATAAACAAGGTATCTCTAAGAAGGTCGCATTTTACATGATTACGCGATTTCATAAATGGTGACAATACAGTTAGTACCATTCCAAAGTAAATCACTCTGTATCTTTCATACAAGTTTTAGTTGTAAGATATACACAAATAAATTAGAAACTTATCTATAAGACTAGCTAAAATAACATGATTGTCACCTACATATGTATATTGATATATAATACTCTTAAATTTATAATTCATAGTAATGTAATACCTATACTTAGCCCATATAAAACACCTCACCTAAAATTCTGTACATATATACACGTATCAAAATAATTTATATCTCCCTAAATCATTAACTTAGTATATGTATTATTATTATCTTCCAATAAAATTCATAGTAATTTGCCTAATTGATGCAAATGTATAATATACATTTATCTTAAATAGTAACCAGAATTTCACAAAACTATATTTGAATCTTTCTATTGTCGTATGCGCATTATCAATTTTTTCACTGTAGACAGATCTAATGCAGCATGATGTCATTACCCTAAAGGAACCCATTCTGGAGGCTGTTTTTAAAGTATGATCTATACCTCTCATTAGATCGTTGGTTTTAAAGATAAGTAATAATTGGCGATTAACTTTATCCAGAACATCCACAATTTGAGGAATAAGATTTGGTACTTGATCTTGAAAAAATTGTTTTTCTTGTTCAGTTTGTTTTTTTCTATAAAATATTTACTGGAAATTTATTTTAAAAATATAATTTTAAAACATACTTATCAATTCCTGTTACAATTGAATCCCATGTTCGTCCAGTTATCATGCATGCAAATATGCCATACATATTCTCTTGGAGTCCAAGTTTTGTTGAGTGATATTTCATACTAACACGATCTCGGTTAAGAATGCTCAACCATAAATTTGCATAAGCAACCATAACATTCCTGTGAAGTGTCTATAAAATTATTTACAAATATTAGAAAAAAAAACCAAAATGCAAAGTTTATAATCTAGCTTAATCATTACTATCATTAGAATTAACATTGACCTCCTGTTATTGTATCAATGCATTGCAGTTTAACTATCCCGCATTAATTAGTTGATATTAAGGATAACATAACTAAGTACTTACCGCATATAAACCATGGTCTAACAAAATAATATCACAGGTTCCATTTTCGTTTTTCTTTACTAATATATTTCCCGGATGTGGATCACTATGGACAAATCCATTTACAAATATCATCTCGGAATATAATCTCCCCAGTTTATCTGACACTTCAAATGGATTAATTTCATGTTCCTGTATATACCTCAAATCATTAACTTGTCCACCTTCTAAAAAATCCATTGTAAGTACTCTACTAGTGGTTAAATTCCACCTACAGAAACAAATTACTACATAAACAACAAACAGTATGGAAATAAGCAAGTTACCTTATTGTTGGAACTTTTAACCATTGTATATCTTTAAACATATTTGCTATCTTCTCTGCATTACGTCCCTCATTTTCAAAATTCAGCTCAGTAGGAATGTTCTTTTTAGATTCATTTACTAACCACTGGAATTTGAATTCTGGAAATATCCAAGCTACGATTTTGACTAGATACTCCATTGTTTTCATGTCAACTCTTGAATTCCCTAATACTGATGGATGTTGAACTTTAACGGCAACCACTGAACCATCTTTTAGAATAGCTTTATGGACTTGAGCTAGTGAAGCTGATCCTATAGGCACAGGATCAAATTCAGTAAATATGTCTTTTGGCTAGAATAAATACATGTAAAATAACACCAAATTATAAATTAAATTTTCCTACATTACTTTTATTTACTCACGTCTGCTTTTAGATCTTCTTTAATCACTTGATGTATGTCCTTAAGGTTGCTTGTTGGTGCATGACTATGTAAAATTTTCATGGTTTGTACATATTCTTTCGGTAACAGATAATCTAAAGCAGCTATATGTTGGCCCACTTTTATATAAACACCTTTATTTAAGCAACATAATTTCAACAGTTCTTCGGCACCTTGTTGATGGCATATTGATTTAATTTTTAAATATTCCGGAGAGCTTCTGTCTAAACTCTGACTATATAGCTCTTTTTTGTAGACCTTACCTATATTATATACAGAGTGAGCCGCTCTACTAAGTCTAACGATTCCAATCGAATCAAGTTGATACTGGTTTGTGTGGAGACTTAATACAGTACCACCTACTGCAGCCCCAAGTATAGAATATTTAATAATTTTATTTAATTTAAAACTAGCCATGTTTATTCAGAATTCACTATCTCATAGTATTGGCTACTAGAGTTGCAATAATAATCACTATCTGTAAATAACAATGTATGCATCAATAACAAACAGAAACTAAAGTTCAAAGTTGTAGATTATGTATGTACAGGTAAAACGAATTACTTGTAGTGTATGTAAATTAACTAAATTGAAATCTATAGAAGAAATTTTACTTTCTAATGTAGTGACCTACATTTATATCTGATGACCTAGACCTATAGCCTAAAGTTAATAAAAAAATATTAAAGTATTAAAATCGAAACTATAACTATTAAGTAATTCATTACATCATACCCAGGTAAAAGAGCAGTTTTATGTACGTAATTTATAAGGTAATCATTTGTATTTACATAATTGTGTATCGAAATCTAGGCAACACATCTTGATCACATATCTTGATCTGAATAAAAATATACATCAGATTTCAAAAATATACGACAAGTGCAGGATTGCGTACATAGTTAATTATAAATATGTTTGTTGTTAACTGACAACTTACTTTCTTTTTGCAAGGATATATACGCAAAAAGCTTTTACACATATCAGAGTAGTGTTTCTGCATGGTAAAACAAACTGGCGTCCAACTAACATTAGAATCCTTCTTATGCAGAAAATAAGTACAAAGGACAAATGCGCAATACTGCAGGTAATCTATCTGCAACAATCGACTTCGTCGAGCATCGATTAACACAAACGCCTCGAAAGCTCGAAGCCAGCACCATGCAAAATRCGACCTCTACACTAGATATATCAAATACTACCCTCAAATTTTCGGAAAATTATGATTRAAATGTTTGTAATATAGGTATGTATTTCCTCGTTATATATGAACGGAAATTAAAACTTTTATTGCATAACTTCTTTTCTCCACTCTCAGGTGACCGATCCTCACATTATTTTCCGGTAGTACACTTAGAACACTATCCTAAATATCTAAATTCATAATCGCTAGTTTTCCTGTTGATTTGTTGCTGTGTATTAGAGGGCCATTTTCGCTCAGAATTAGGCTAGTGATAGGTCAGAGCTTTGTTCTTGCGATAATTATTTAGAGGGCACTGTCTGGTCGGGCACAGCTAAAGCACGATAAGGAACCCGATGACACTAATTAAGGTATCTCTCGGAAAAAGCATCGTGAGATAAGTTAGTATTGCTTTAGTAAAAAGAATCATGGAAAAACTATAAAAAACTGGTAACTGAATATAGTACCTATTGATGATGGACATCATTACAATCATAATGAAGACTACACGTCGGTTGATTCTCAAAAACTAAGAGAAATCAGAAAATTCAACTTTCAAAGGGAAGGTATCTACATAGGTGTTATCCAGTATGTATAGCAAAATAACAAATAAGCTTTCTATTCAGCAACTTGTCAGGCGAATAACATTCGAAACGTTTTTATCTTTTAATCGCATTTAATATCACCACTTTCTATTAGTGTTTTACTCGAGATGCACGAAGATTATGTAATTATACTCAAAACAGGAATCATTTTTTGATTAACCCGTCTACTCCACGAAGCTAACGATTTTATGGTTATAGTGTTAAGAGGTGCAGTGGCAGTCTTAACAAACAATCCGGTTAAGAAGCCACTGCCGTTGCGCCTATCAAAAAAGAGGCTGTAATACCTACATAATATGTACAGTATAAGTGATGAGTTAATTCACAAAAAAACGACAGATTATTATAATGTATATTATCACATTTTCAGTTTACATTGTTATACCTTAAGTTTATATTCGGAATGTGTGAATTTAAAGAGAAAATGGTTGGATTTAACGTATATTGTACTGTTGAAAAAAGAAAACAGTTTGTAGTATATAGTTAATTACTACGTAGTTTTATATTAATTCAAATATGAAATAAAACGACAGGTCGAACATATATTAGCGGCAATTTTTTAAAATTGGACTATAGTTTGTTTCTACCATCACTACAAATTACGAAATTACACAATATTCTTCACAATATATAAGTAATCCATAAAGTTTGCTTACGATAACAGACAAGGCACGTCATAACCAGTAACTTCTCACTATCGGAGATATAGGGCGTACTGTACGATGTTGCCATCCCGGGAGTATGAACTTAACCATTAGCGCGAATTGCATGTCAATGACGTATCATGAGGCGTTTACGATAATTGGAGCGCTCCACACCGGTATGTACCGAAAGCGTTCGATAATGCCGGTACATGTAACACACCGCGTTTGATAATTGTACTTTATGTGTCAGATACGTCTACCAGCTAGATCTACTCTTCGAATAGATACATGCGGTAGATCCATAAACATAACCTACAAACACAATTTCTGCGGTCTGACTAACCACCAACAAGCATTGTGCAATGTCCAAATGCAACTGCGTGATCAACAAGGGCGTTCGATAAATACTTACTATTCTATCTACCAATCAGCTGATTACCACCGTTACTGGAACGTATCTACCGCTCCAATTATCGTAAACGCCTATGGCAATACATAACTTATAACAGAAAAGATTTGGCAATAATGCGTATCGCCCTTTTGACGTGCCTCGTCTGTTATTGTAAACAAACTATATCGACTATTTATTTCATAGAGTCTTGCATACGAATAGTTCAGGATTTATTACTTTTATTAGCGTATGTCCTCTGAATACCCTTATTGATTCGTTCCACTTACATACTATAGTTATATACCATAAATTACTATAAAACAGAGCAAACATATAAAATGAACATGAACAACGATGATATTAAATACAATGTAAATATTGCAAAGTATATTAATAAATTAACAGGGACGGCGACTTATATGGAAAAGGGAACATTACAACATATAATTTACATGTGCAATATAATAATTTAGCTAAACAATGCAGTCTACAAATAGTTAAGTGATATTTAATGGCATTAAAAAACATGGTGATGGAATTCCATCACACGTAAAACTTTTAAAATTCTTGTTTAAATTCAAAAAATTAAAAATATCGCATTCAACTTAGTAAGTCCATTATATCATCCTTCGATAATGCGTCTATAGGTGCATTATTGTTAGGGGAAGGTAAAAGAGGGCGATTTGGAGAAAGCATTTGATTCATGGGTAGTTTAGGCGGCGCTGTTGGTAAAAGATTATCTAAAGCGCTCCAAGTTTGCTTTTCAGTAGGGTTTCGTTGTATATTAGAAAACTGTGCAGCAGAAGACGATTTATTACTACTCCAAGGATTTGCACTATTTTGCCAATTTTGCGTATTATTGCACATATTTGTTGCATTCATTGTAGTTTGATTATTATTAAACAAATTTGAATTTTGTGAAAACCCATTTGTCAAATTTGCAGTAAACTGGTTTTGCTTATTCCAGTTTACTGCAGACTTATTTGAAGAACTTGTTGGTATAGGCAACTGCTGAATATTTTGAAAGTTCGTTGCATTTACATTAGTTGTGTTTTGTATAGGGAACTCTGTATCCATCAAACTTGTTGATAAATCTTTGGCTTGTGATTTATTATCCCTTTTAATATCAGTCAATGGTTGGGGTTCCAATAAACTTTGACTTTGGAATGCTTTTATCGATTCCTGCTGTTTTGTAATTCTCTGCTTATCTTCTATGGTCATAGTTTTCGTGACAAAGCTGTCTAAACCAAGTCCAGAAAACACTTGATCCAGTTCAACAGGTTTTGTAGACGTACTTATAGTTGGCATCGTATTCTCCAATGCTTTTTGCTGCTCCTGTACAGTGTTAAGTTGTTCTAATTTCGTTCGGTGTTCAGTTTCTACAGATTGAAACATTTGTTTCACCAAAGCAACTAATGCATTAAATTGTGGTAAAGTTAAACCGTTTTCAATGCATAACGGTATAAGAAATGGTAAAATCCTAGTAGCAATAACTTCTTTGCTAATTCCTAGTTTCTTATGATTTAGAGCAAGCTTGTATATACCCAAAATACCCATAAGAACTGCCGGCTCTCGAGACGGAATTTGTGGTAAAAATGGTAGAATTTCATCTAAAACGATCCATTTATCTAAGTGCTCTAATAATCTACCAACACATAACAGACAATTAACTCGAACTGACAAACTAGAGGTCGATAAGCATAATTTTTTTATTCTGGGAAGAAGACTGTTTTTGACACTACCATGATCTAAAAGACCTGCAAATGTGGGTAATACAGAAAGACACAATTCATGAACTTGTGGTACATCAGAATCAAGTCCTCGATACAACATTGGCAAAACGTGTTGTTGCACATCGGAGGGTGGAGTTAATTTTAGTAGAATTTCCATTTTTTGTAACATTATTAATAATATTTGAACTGGTTCCATTAACTTCATAACTGGTTTAATATGAGGAAGAATATAATGCAGGTATTCTTTTTGAGAGCATTCTTGTGCAATATCAAATAAACTCGGTAATACGAAAGGTACCATAGGTGGTTGTGCTAAGTCACGTACTAAACATGGGAGTACTCGTTGAACCCGTACTCGCTGCGGTAATTTTTTCAATGCTTCTGGTAATCCTTTGAAAAACTGTGATCGTTGTAAATTATCCCATTGCAAGAGTGAATCGAGGTAATTTAACGTTTTTACACCGACATCTTCAAAGTATGGAATCTGTAATAAAAAGAAAAAATGTTTAATTTGAATTCTGTTTTATTTGTTACTAAAACTAATGAAATTAATGTAATAACGTCCAAATACTTTTACATATCTTGATGAAATTATATATTTTTATAAGCGGCCTACTTACTTCAACAAATACTTGGCAAAAAAATTAGTAAACCTGTTTGTAAATTGCATGGAGGATAATGATTAAAAAACCAACATATAATATGATGACGGGCACAAGGCAAAAGACCCATAGACGGTTACAATTATTCGTAGTTTCTTATTCTTCAAAAATAGATACAAATGAAGTAAAGTCAACACAATACAGTTACCACTAATAACATATAACACATGTCTTTAAATCGATACCTCAATACTGATGGTCTTCTGAATTCAGTCATATTTTTCAAACAACTGCCCTATGTTTCCGCAAGTTTTATAAAGCATTACTTGAATCTGGGCGGCTATTTTTATTTTTCATGTCTTCTTCTGCATTGTGCTGTCCTTGTTATGTTCAGTATAATTTCACAAGTATTTTTATCACAACTTACTTATACTCTATCAAGGTACAAACCAGTCCTTGAATGATAAATAAGTGTTTCATACCATAGAGATCTGAATATTCTTAGAATAGTTATGAATCATTACAATATTCTAAATTATTCTACATATTATTTTCTACACTCAGGGTTTGTGCTACTGTTGGTTATAAACAGACTAAATGAACTTACTGTATTCTTACCCAAAAAGTTGATCATTTATGCACATTTCGTTTGCAATATACACTAATGTAATTTAGACAAGTAATACAGTGATGATGTATCTGAATATAAACAATTCCTCGCTTATGGTGGATAGAGTGTATATTACATTTGATATACAACTAATTGAAGTTATTTACGTACAAAATATAAGAAACTTACCTTAATAAATTGATGTGCATCTGGTCTTAATTCTGGTGTGATATTTAATAACATCTTCACATATTCCTTTAGACTTTCTGGAATATTTTGTAATTTGGATTGGGGTAGTTGTTTTAGTTGATTTGCCCTAGATTTGAACTGCTGCAAATCCTTTACAAAATGTAAAGAATCTCCGCTCTTTGCGTGCACAGCATATATTAACATACCCAACGAAAACAAATCACTTGATGAATTTTGCATATGTGTTAAAATACATTCTGGTGCTAAAAAGCCTAAATTTGGCTGAGATATATTTGGTAATGTAGGACTATAATCTTCGAAAGGGTAAGATGGTAAACTATTGCCAGGACTAGTATTTAAAATGCAAAAGTCAAAACCAAATATTTTCCAGGCACCTTGTTGGTTTATAATTATACTTTCTGGGCATATATTCTTATGTAGTAATTTAACGTCATTATGTAAAAATGCTAACCCTTCACTTAGCTGAAGTAGTCCATATTTAATTTCTATATCAAATAATTTATAGTCTGTTAGATTTGTTGGTTGTGGCATATTAAATGTTTGCCCAAGTACATTTGCTAAACTTGCAAAAACAGGTTCAGTAGCAAATGCTAAACTTTCACGGCTTTCTTCTAATGGATGTTGTACAGTTAAAATTTGTGGATGTCTAATTTTTGTAAGTTGTGTAACACCTCTCTTTAATGTGTCTAAAATTATATCTCTGTCTGTTTTGTTCCATTTATCTAGTTGTCGTTTTTCAAATACAAATATAGCCGCTTCTTGCTTTGTCGATCTCTTAGTCCCTCTATAAATTTTCCATTGCAATCCTAGTAAACATAATTCATGAAAAACTAATGTTTCGATATATTAATGTTTATCATTACCTGGGCCTGCTGACGCAATGTGAGAAGAAGCATCAAATTCTCGGGTTACTGGATTTCCAGGCAAAACTCCAGATAATTGAGATACAGTGCTACTTACAGAATTACTAACATGTGAATATATTTTATTAAAAACTTCCATTTTTCAACTAAATTGCCGAATGTTTCACTAAAATTAAACGATAAGATTTTGCAAACACTAATTGAAATCTAAAACAGTTTATTATTTGTTATTTATGCTGTCATTTTATGTAGATAACCAAGATGACTCACGTCACTCACGTAAAGGAATGTGTTCAATTTGTATATTTAAATACTGTGCATAAACAAATTGAGGCCTCTTAAAAATGCTTTCCGCGCAGATATTTTTATTACTGTGTATATAGCAACTATATAGTCTAAGTTTACCAAAACGAACGAATTTTCCATCAATAAATAAAATTTGACGTTTTATTGGCATATGACCACATATGACACAGATGCGCTGCCAATCTTTGTCTGTAACCAATATAGCAATATTAAAAAAACTAGGTTGTACGACATACGTCAAAGAACACTATAGCATTACTTGCTAGAGTAAATAAAGACAACATATGTGCATAGGTCTGAAATAGTTCCAGTTATCATTCAATTGATTTAACCTATAAGTCGAGCAATTTAACATTACTAAATATTACACGTAATTTATAGAAATGAATGACTTAATAGTTGATTCAAACATAAGGGGATGGGTGTTTTTGCCAATCGTTGTTATTACATTTCTTGTAGGAGTATTACGGCATTACATATCGGTACTCTTGGCATCCCAGAAAAAAATTGAAATTCAACAATTACAAGATAGCCAAGTGATACTTCGATCTAGGATACTACGAGAAAACGCTAGGTTTATACCTAAATCTTCGTTCAATATGCGACGACTAGTTTTTAATAATGCAGAAAATGGTTATTTAACTCAGAAACGTGAAAATGCAGCTCCAAATATGATGACTGATCCTAGTATGATGACCGACATGCTTAAAGGCAATATTACAAATGTGCTACCTATGATCATTATTGGAGGTTGGATTAATTGGATGTTCTCTGGTTTTATAACTACTAAAGTACCATTTCCATTAACATTACGATTTAAACCCATGCTACAAAGAGGTATTGAACTAAGCCATTTAGATGCATCATGGGTATCTTCAGCATCATGGTATTTCTTGAATGTATTTGGTCTAAGAAGTATTTATGCTTTAGTATTAGGTGAAAACAACGCTGCTGATCAAAGTAAGCAAATGCAAGATCAAATGTCTGGTGCTGCTATGGCAATGCCACCAGATCCAAAAGTTGCATTTAAAGCTGAATGGGAAGGGCTAGAGATAATTGAGCATCAATGGGCGCTAGCTGATATTGAAAATACAATGACAATAAAAGATAAATAATGAAATTACTTTAATTTTAGAAAATTATAGATATTTAAAATTACCGACATATTTATTAATTTTTAGATTTACATAATTATACAACCTATAAACTTCTATCAATTTCTGAGTAAATAGACCTATAAGATATACACTTTTCGTTTTATTTCTTATTTCTAAACAAGTGCAACAAACATATCATATTTAAAACTTTAAGTTTAGCGCTATACGAAATCTTCCTACTCAGCAGGCAAACCAGTTTTCTGTAAGTTTAGTGTTTGCGAGAAAAATAAATTTTTAATTTGACACATTTCTTATTTCTGGTATATTATGGGCAGTATATTTTCGATACAATCTATTCTATAATAGAAAATCATGTATATATTTACATGATTTATTTTCAATTGAGTAGTGTTAATTGCCGAATAGTGAGTTATCAAATTGTTAATATTAGTATTTCGTGAGTTCGGAATGATGCATTAAATTCGTTAACCTGATGCCTGTTACACGAAATGTATACTGGAAGTGATTCCACAGATGCTCAAAATTATACTCAATGGCCATTGAATTCCTCATTTCCAAAGATGTCGAACGAACATGTGGATTGGGCTGCTTTAGCCCAGCAATGGATCATAATGAAAGAAGCTGGACCACCAGTGCCAGAACAAGTAACTAATCCTCCACCGGCAACCGCAAAATTAAAAAAAGATCCGCCAAATGAGGGTGGTGAAGCACCTATGGAAGTAGAGAATGACTGTGAAGAGTCATCGGCTCAATGGAACGAAGGCACAGGTTCTGGCGATTCATGGCATTGGAATCAGCAGCAGTGGAATTGGAATAATTCATGGTCTGCACCTCCAGGTGTTCCACCACCAACTACTACCAAACAACCACTATTACCAACACCTCCAGCTTATAACCAATACCCAAATCCTGATAATTGCAACGATAATGGGAATTATGGGTACGAAATTTATATTGCTATTTAAACTATTTTAGCATTTGTATCGTTCAGATATAATTCTGGACCTTCTAGTGAATATTCTGGGAATTATTGGTCGTCAACTGGATCATCAAAAGTGATTAAACCACATAATAAACGTTATAGTAAAGTAAATGTGCCTACAACAGTTTCTACTTCTAAACCTATTAATTTAGACGCAGCTAAAAGAAAGCAGTTACCTGCATGGATTCGAGAAGGTTAGTATTATTTGCTACCAGATATTAATATATTAATTGAACTGTCGGGGGTTCTGATTGATTCAACCCCTTTGGGTGATTTGTACATTCTGGCTTATTTCATTTAGGAATTTATGAAGAAAATATCAAGTAATAGCAATGTCAATACCAATTTAAAAATATAATTTGAGAATTAATAAAATAACATCCATATATAAATAAGTATACATATTAATTATCTATATCAATGTAATAAATCAATGTAATAAACACAAATATTAAGGTAAATTAGCTAATAACAAGACTGGCTCTCAAACAATAACTTTTTAATTCTTCTTAATTTTATCTTTCTTGATATCGGGCTATAGTCTCTTCATGTTGTCTAACTTACACATTTGAGATGCTTTTGTTGGAGAAAATGCTTATTTATGTACCCTTTACAGCATAATTAAGTTTTAAAACTAAACGATTTGTAAAAAATTGCTGTAATATACCTAGTCGTTAGTTGCCATCTTTCTTTATTATTTCTGCTATGAATCACAATAGTTTCGTAACTTAAATCTTTGCTGAATAAGTTAATGAAACTCAAAGCATCGTCTAAATTGAAAAATGTACAATAATGGTCTTCTATTGACTCTTCTTTAGCAGTGGGCGATGATTTTGGCGCACTCCTGAAAATTTATTAATTATTAGTTTACAACAAATATACTTTGAAGAAAACTTAGTTCAGTACATAAATATATTTGTATTGCTCTTGCATGACAAAGATAATGCTGCACTAATGCTTTTTCTATGCAGGTTTGGAAAAAATGGAAAGGGATAAATTAAAGCAATTAGATAAAGCAAGAGAAAATCAAGAAAAAGCAGAATATCAAGCGAAATTGAAGTTAAATGAGAAAAATGCAATGGAAATTTTGAAAGACACAGTAAAAGAGCAGCAACAAAAAAGCAAATTTGTAAGTTGTTATATAAAATTAATATTTTCTTGTAATTGAGCGCTAATTATTTATCAAGGAAAGTGAGGCTGAAGAATCAGAAGACGATAATAATGGAAGGCCACTGACTCCAGAAGATCCACCTCTCACGCAAGAGGACCTGGTAACAATATAATAAGTTTTTTATAATAGTTTTGTTGATATGATCCTGTATAGATGCTCAAAGTAAGGAAGACTATGACAGAGATTTTACTTAAGGTAACAAATCGTGAAATCTACACCATTTGTAAAGAAGAACTGCAAAGACACCTAAAGAAGATGAAAGGTATTGTAGTATTATGAATAGTTCTTGTAGGACAACTAAGACATTGAACTGAACATGATCTCCTTGAAAATATACTTGCCCTTGTGGCATTAATTTGTACTGTATTAATTTATATTTTAATCGCTTTTATGCATATATGTTTGTCACATATTGTGAGACTGTTATAGCAGGGTGAAAGCGTCTAATGTGTATATTATGTAAACTTCAGCTTCAGATCAACGTGTATCTGCACCCAGCGGTGCCAACCTTAGTGCCAAACTCGGTAAGTTACTAAAATATGGATTTTAGACATGGATATTGTGAAAATAGTGTAATCATCAGTATACTTACTATAAAGATTTAATACAAATGACATTGTTTGCTTTGTATTTCTCCTTTTTTTATTTTTGATCAGTTTCATTCTTCAGTTTAACGTTTACATATAAACTTATTAAATGGTCCTTTTATATGGAGTGCAAAGTTTCGAATGTTTGGAGTTCATTTTCAAATACACATTTAGCGCTTACAATTTATATTAGTCCAATACCATTTGCGTTGCTACTGTAGAAATTACACGAAATCTTGTCTATTAAAAATAAAATTGACAAAATGATGTGGCTGCACAAGTGCTGCTTTCGTGCTTTCCGTCTAGCGAAAATTTCTAAGCAGATATACTCGGTTAATCAAACATCGATAACTGTCTGGATACCTTTCCAAAACTGTTGCACTGAAAATTATTTTTATATATAGAAAGCAACCATTCATGTTTTTTTTACATATTTGACGTATTCTTTGATTGATATAACTCTGCCTTAACTAGCACAAATACATCCTAATGTTGTGAACTCTCATATTGATATACATATTATGATCTCTAAGTTATTTACACCAGTTTGCATTTTGTTTTCTATACAATGCTAAATGATATTCAAATTAATTTTTTTGATTATTCTCGTACACTCTCAACATTTTAACAATGCAGAACCAATTAATATCTTCTATTTTGGTTTTAGTTCCACTATTCGTTTTTTAACATTCTTTGTTGTATGTTAGTCCTTCATATATAACAGCGGTATTTCTCTTTTAGCTTTGCGTTTTCGCAAAATATCAGCGCACTAAATGTTGGTTATAAACATTTGAGCGAAACTGCACTAGATTGAGAGCGGAAAGCTTTTTTTAAGTGCAATTACTATTTAAAAACTTCGTATATAGCATTCACATTGAATAGTTAGTACAAATTAATGTAATTATTCTTTATATTTAGTCTTCTCTTGTATTCCAAAACTGTATTAATTGTGTCAAACTTACAGTCATGTGGTTGAATTTAAATATTCATCTGTGGAAGAGTTTGGTTTTAGGATTAGTTACAGACATTTTGTTACTTTATTGCTCATTGTAATATGCCTCCAAGCTGTTGTAATTCGCAAATCTGAGAGTATGATGAGTGGCTGGTCTAAAATGTACTCTTCGCGATTATACTTGTACTATGTATAGTTTCATTGTTGCCTGTCGGCCTGTCAAAGTCGCACAGGTATACAGAATGTGTCAAAACTATACCAACAGGGTCGAAACTAAGTTGGAAAATAGAATTCGCTAATGGATTTTTTATTATTATAATCCGTCACACACTTTATTAGTAAAGATGTACTTATTTGTGGGTGTCTCACATAACACCTCTTATTGTATACAGCGTGTCCGCGAAATACAAAGCATGCTTTTAAGGGATGATAGCTACAACGATTTAGAAACAAAAACATATAATACACCTTGGGTCTATCTGTAAGCGTAAACGAGAAAAAAAATTATTTCTCATGTCACAAACTTCGACGCATACTGTACACCGGCAGCTGATTAGTGCAAGATTTACGACGGTTACAGGCGTGTGTTCTTGAAAATGGGCAATACATCGAGCCTTTCCTGTAATACATTTTCTCCTGTCTCTCAAAAAAGTCCTTTTTAGGACCACCAATTTATCACAAATAAAAGAAAAGAACTCAATTTTGTAGTAACCTTTACGAAAGAGCTTAAAGCGCCATAACTTAATTGCAATAATAACATTGTTTTCGTTCAATGCGACTTTCCTTCAACTTAAATTTTCATTTACCGATCGGAGGCTGCTATTAAATACGCCCTTTTCACTCACACTTCAACATACCATCGATTTTATTGTCATAACATTATTAGAAAAAAAACGCAAGGGTACCTTTATTTTAAAACATATGGCCATTGACTTCGTACGATACAAGTTCAAGGTCGTATAAACAGATGATGCTTGGCATGCATCTGCGCTTCTAACGCATACGGGTACAGTATGGTGGAAAACAAATGACACCACGCTTCAATTTCAAAGTATGAAATAATTCGTTTTCATCGTTGTTTTAGTTATTTTCAACCCTAAATTTTTGATATGGTTTTTTGGTTATTTAAGAAGCAATATGGATGAGTTTTCTTGTACAGTTTGACCAAATAAGGTTTTTTAGAAATAATTTTTTTTCTCGTTTACGCTTACAGATAGACCCAAGGTGTATTATATGTTTTTGTTTCTAAATCGTTGTAGCTATCATCCCTTAAAAGGATGCTTTGTATATCGCGGACACCCTGTATTTATGTCATACATATTACTTATCCTACTTTTCACTTTCACTTTTCTCCTTTGGTGGTTTGAAAGTTGGTTAAAGAATAACT